>BGPR01000498.1:376552-511241 GCA_013235015.1 Araneus ventricosus | reverse complement strand
CAAATTAAAATCAAGTATCGTTTGAAGTTCAGAACATTATTCTTAGGATTTTTTCATGTTTTTAAATTAGCTTGCAGATCAATGTGGTCCAATATTTTTGAAGTAGGTAGACTGGCGCACGAAGAAACGGTCCTGGCAAACCTTGGATCTGAGTGTTTAGAATACATTAAATTTTTTTACCATTTTTGTTTAAAATTACTTTTAAATTTGAATTTTAAGTTCTTTATGTGGAAGATATGAAACCTATTCTATTGAAAGTGACCCGCAATTAAATATTCTGTTATTTCAGTTCGTCGTAATATTTGTACCGTAAGAACTAATCAAACATCGAAACTGATAAAGAATTGCTGGAAACTTAGAGATGGAAAGGGGGAGCCTCGAAATTTCACTTCTTACTCTGTCTAAAGAGTTTAACCTTCTGTCGGACGCATCTAATCTGTGAGATGAAGCACCCATAATTTTTAGTGCCTGTGCGGGTTTTACCGAGAAAGGTGTGAGACCTATAGTAGCTTCCTGGTTCCCTACCATTCACACTAGGGTATTTGTGGTTTTTTCTCTAATGCACTTTTTATGTACATGAAGGGCAAGTTAATCTGGTAAATGAGTTGCGGCTGATTACGTTTGTATTTTTGATTTCCCAACCTTTTCTGAATATTCCCTTTCATATAACTGCAAAAGTTGGTATACCTGTGGCCCAACCCCCAATTCAATGATATAGATCGTTAATTCAAATATATTGTTTCAAAACTATCGAATTATTTAAGGTTCTCAATGGCAACAGTTGTCATTGCTAAGGAATCTTACGGGAAAACAAACGTCAACTCCCTCCTGAATTCCTAGGCATTTTGTTAGTTGGAAAAGGAGATAGAAAAAAGTTATTTAAAAACACAAATATAGCTTCGTAGGACCAAACAATTCAGTTTGGTAAGATTTTGGTGGCCTAAGCAAAAATTTAATTTTTAATCTCTCAGTTGAGTGGACCCGATCGTGTTATCGTTGGTATTGCACCCGACCGAAGGTAAAACCGACCCTGTTCCCTTTGGTTCAATGCCGATCCAGCTAATAGGCTCTCTAATCTTCTAGTTGAAGAGCGGGTCCATTAGAAATGATCTTTTTTTTTTCTCTTCTTGAGATGCGCCTGAGGCCCCGCCTATTCATCGGAAGTCGGTTCGCGAGATCACGTTTTTCAATCTTAAAAAATTCATTACCTTTTTCCCGGAAATAGAGTTGACTGCTGCACATAAAGAAAATTTAACATTGTGTGAAGAATACAAGAGCGAAGGCATACCCTTGCGGTGTAGGGGTTGAGTAGAACAGTTTTTGGAGATTTTGTTTGTAAATTGGTAAAAAAGAAAAAAACTTTTAAGAATGGGAAGTTATAGGATGAATCTTCTAATGCGTGGAATGGCAAATGTATTGTCCAGAAAAGTAAGAAAATAGAGGTCTATTTTGATTAAATATATTTCCTTCTGTGTGCTGAATGTTACGCCACGCATCTGACTTGAGTACGATAAGACAATGAGATATTTTTATTTATTATTTCCTAAGTAAACCTAGCTAACGCAAAGGGTGCAAGGCTTGTCACGAGTCCGCGGGTAGAAAAATATCGATACAAATGCAACATAAATAATTGTGTAATAATAATATTACAATACGATATAAAAATTTTAATACAAATACAATAAAATACAAACAACAAACATAATAAATAAATAAATATACAAGAATAAAATAAATATATTATAAAATTTATCTGTAATAAATAAAATCTTTAAAAATAAACAGAAGGAAAAGAAACAAAAAAATAAGATAAAATAAAATAATGATAAATAAAACGACAAATGGAAAGGATATGAGAATGAGAGATTACTAAATTCGCAGAAGCCTTTTTTTCCACAGACTTCGTCTTAAAATATTTAAAAATTTCAAAAATGAAACCTCTTTGCATTAATTTGTATTATTTATTAAATCTAATATTTTCATTGTAATATGGTGAATATTTCAAAAATGCATTAAATTATAAAATAACAGAGAAATTTTGTATTATTTTTCTGCATATCAGCAAAGAAGAATCAAATAGGAGTGGATCTTGGTGGAACGTAAATTTAACTGCGTGATGGGCTGTTAAACTATGTAATATGACTAGATTACATTATTAACCTAACACTTCGAACTGATTTTTTCGTTTTTGAGCATAGAATATATTTTAAAGATGGCTTGACTGTTTGAAAACTTTATAGGAAAACTTCGATGAGGAATTTTACCAATATCGCCATTCTACTCCATGATGCACAGTATAAGGCTGACAATCAAAACTCATCTAGTTGCATAAAATGTCTTCATTAATATTTCCCATATTCATTCAGATCAACTGAACAAAAAGTGGGCTTTTAAAAATTGTTTATATTTAATTTTTTTGTTTTCATTTCATTATCTACAACAATGGTTAAAGAGATAGAGTAGAATCTCTAAGTAATTTTCATTTTTGAAGAAAAAAATATAAGAAAGGCGCAGTTCGGGTTCGCGCTGTAGATTTTTCGTGAAAACGTCGGGATAAAATCATAAAACAAGTGGTTCGTATTAATATGTAATTTAATTAACCATTTCTTTAATACAATATTTACACAGAGTAGCATAATGTTTACAGAATAGATAAATCACAAGCTACCTCAGACCCTTGCTACATGCGATAAATTTGTGATTTATCTATTCTGTAACCATTACACTACACTGTGTAAATATTGTATTAAAGAGATTGATAACTGAATTGCATATTAATACGAAACACTTATTTTATGATTTTATCCCGACGTTCTCACGAAAAATCTACGGCGCGGATCCTAATTGCGCTTTTCTTATGTTTTATTTAGAGCAGCTCTTGTTGACGCCATCTGTTGACAGTATATAGAACTGCATTTCGCGTATGCGCAGTAAAACATTATTTACTACAAATGTTCATATTTCCCGTAATATTCAAATTTTAATACAATGTTTCTTTTACGTATTGTCAAGAATTCTGTAAGTTCCGTACAATTCGAAAGAAAAATCTATATGTTATTGTAAAAAAACATACGGAGTTTGAAATTTTCAATTTAATATCGAATTTTACTTATATTCTGATAAATATCTTTATTGTCTCACTTTAGGTCCTAGTAATACTCTTCAATCTCTTTAAAATGACACCAGAATCAACCTCCTAGCTAAGCGAGTTTCCACGCTACACTTATTTATAACCTTACATAAAGCTAATTCATAACAATCACGCGCCTGCGCCTACACTGGTACGATGACGTCACAGGCAAAACAAATACTATGCGACAAACTCTTATAGATACGATCTATCCGGTGTGGGGTCAACTATTCTTTTGCAATAATTAGTATCGTAGTTATTCAAATTCAAATTTGACTGTATTTTGTCACACAAGAAAGTTCGACCGACTACCACTGTAAAGAGAGGAAAGACGTTTTCGTGTCAAAATAAAGACCCCGTGAAACAATGTATGAATACAATGGGGATGAGCAACAACACAAAATGCTGGTATTTTCATATGTTAGATATATGTGGTATTTCTCACCAGTTCCCTTCAATGCCTAATTCGAAAAATTCTTCTTCTATATATTCTAAAATACTCTCTACTCTTTTTTTTACGCTTTAACAAATTTTGCGTTACACTTTACTGAATTCAAAGGGTAAAGCACATTATGAAAATGTGATGATTATTTTAGCAATTGACTTAGACAACATCCTTTTAAAACTTTCTGCAACATAAAATCTTTACCATCTATCCAAAAAAAATTTACATACTTAATTCAAATACAAGAGAGAAATATCGACTTTTCTTTCAACTTTCAATCAAAAGTAGTTATCTCAAAATTTTGTGGTTCAAACTAAAAATTACTCTCAGAGAAAGGAAAATATTGTATGTTTTCAGATAATAGTTACAATTAATAAAATTTCACAAAAATTATTAAAATTTTGAATTAATTAAAAATTATTTCAAACTCTTTATATTATACAGAATGGCGCATATGCAGGAAATTCTAATAAATACAAATACAAACAATAGAAAATTAAAAAACATGAAAAAAGAAAAACTAGAAAAATATTTTCTAATTTTTTCTTTTATGTGTTTTAACTATTTTATTATTGGTGATTTTTTGTTGTTTAATTCTTTAGTGATTCGTTGGTTAATTGTAGTAAAATGTAGTTGATGCAATCACTGGATGCTGCTGCGTTAGGCACGCAAAAAGGTGTATTGTCATCATTATTGATTACTTCTTCTGTTTCTTATATATATATTTTTCTAGCTTTTCTTTTTTAATGTTTTTTTTTTAATTTTCTATTGTCTGTTTTCAGATACGGCTTTGATTTCAGCAAAATAGGAGTGAGATCAAAGCCCGCTGTTGCATGACATCTCCTCCTCCATATTTCATTTTTGCAAAATAGGGGTGAGATGAAAGATGCAGGAGGAGGTGTTTACTTTTTACTAAGTAATATACAGAAATATTTTAATTTTATTTACAGATGAAAACTTAAAAACTCAAAACTTAACACTTTAACTTGAAAACTTAAAGCATCATAAGCTTATAATTGAAAAAAAAAACGCGCATTCAGAATAAAAAAAATAGTTACTGGAATATTGGGGAGAAATCCATGTGACCGATGACATGATCCAATTAGCCAATCAGATTCCACTTGCGTAAAGTGGTATCATGAGACTGAGTGACTTTGGAATGTTTCCTTCACAGGGCTGAATCTTCAAACAGGCAACCGAACTGGATCTTCGGCCAGAGAAGGTCTCAACATATTTTTTATTTGAAGTACAGTGGATGCCGCTTGTAGTGATCACTTTGGGTCAAAGCCAAGGTGATCACTACATCCGATATGCCTTAAAAGTAGTGCACATCTATAGGTATGCAAGATAGCAGAAACCAGCGGGAGTGGTCTCCCCTAAACTTTCTCGTATACTTCTCGAAAAAGGTGCTGTTTCCCCTCCCCCCTCGTGGATAAAAAAATTCGAACCTATTGTAACCCAGGATCCAATGACTATCAGAAAATATTTAGGTAAAGAATCAAATTCAAAGAGATGCGTACCGATTTCTACTCTTGCTGGCTAAAGGACAAAGTCACATAATCCTTCCGCGTGCACAGATTTCTACCAGTACGCATGCGCATGGAGAATCGGATGAAAAAAAGCGCCAAGCAGGAGTCAATAAATATCGTGCACAGAAGATTACGTCCAATACGCATGCGCGAGGAGATAGCGGATTCGTTGGAGATGCGATTATACAGACCGACAGACAGTCAACCTTTTGACGGATTTGGCCCAAACTTTTATACGGACCTATATTCATGACGATAAAACTGTGTATGAAATTTTATCCATCTAGCTATTAAAGTTTTTGAGTTATAGCGTTCACATGACCGCGGACATACAGATAGACAGACTTCCCGTTGACGGATTTTGTCCAAAATATGATAGAAGCCTGCAAATTATGTTTAAAGACCACATACCAAATTTCATCTCCGTAGCTCTAACAGTTTTCGAGTTATCGTGTTCACAGACAGACACAATTCCAAAATTGTGTTTTTCGGACTCAAGAAGGTCTAAAACGTGGAGATTCGTCAAAATCTCGAGTTCGAATTTTTTGACGATTACAATACTTTCTCTTTGTATACTTCGTATACGAGAAAGTAAAAACAGACAATACTTCATTGTTGGTATGTACCCTTTCGTTTTAAATGGAAAAAGAAAATTGATGCAAGTGCAGAATTGAAAATAATTCATGAACATTTAATTTTTTGCCTTTCTTTAAAATAAATTTCGAGTAATTTGAGTTCTTTTTTTATCAAGCATTCGTAGGTTAAATCGTTCACATGGATAATGAAAAGATTCAGTAATGTATTGGACTGATCTTTTTAACCGCTTAACTGATTTATTTTCTCTACTGTCTATTTAGATGACACTTTCTGTTTTGGGAATGTGTTGCATTGATTCAATTTCGATTCCATAGAACACTTGAGATGTTAATGAGTTACTCCTCATTTTTGTATTGAATTATTACGTCTACGAATGACGTAATATCAGACTATAAGTTTAAAAATACCATATTTCGATGCACGAGTAAACTCGGGGTAAACAGTTATGAGATTAAAGTACGAAGGGTTTGAAAAGTTTCTTGGCCTGATGGTGGTATCTCTTCTGGCCCCTCTTCATCGTCATTGTTCCTATGTTTCGTGGCGTCATATAATTGAAAACGATCTCTAACACGCTAATTGTTTATTACTAGAGCAGGCTGATTCTATGTGCTTAGATACGGGATAACCGTGCAGCCGATTGATCCTTACATCCATGACCACTACAAGTTACAACTTCTGTATTTTTGAAAAATATTTGATAGTATTGAAAAATAACAATCAAATAAAATAAACTTGAAGAGAATAAATTTATTTTGATATGCCTGTTTAGTAAAAATTAATTTTAAAAAAAAAATTAAATTTTTAAAAATTGCTTCAAATTTTATTTGTAGATTCACTGAAATATATTATACAAAACTGAGCATGAATTTTAAGATTTATCTGATAGTCGCTTAAATATTTTTTTTTACTTTATTATGTAGTAAAAAATGAGGAAATTTTGCTGTACTCCAATTTATATATAAAAAAAAATACTGTACTTCAAGCATATAAAAAAAACTCTAAGCAAATGAATGTGGGGGGTAGTGGTTTTGGTAAGTCTAGGGGTATGAATTTTATGATAAAAGCAGCTCAGTTAAAACTATAAGTTACTTTATTGAAACATTAAAAGCATATTTACATATAGTTACAAAGAAATGATTAAATACAGATGAGAGTTTAAAGTAAAGGTTTTATGCCATTTAATAATAGTTAGTTTTTGGCAGATACGTAGATTTGAACTGGAGAGCCTTGGGTCCCGAATCGAGCATCTTAACCACTAGACAAAAGAAATTCCCATTGTCCGGATGTGGATACTGACTTATATACATCACAGAATAAGATGGCGTAGCACTGTGCACTACAGGTTATTACCAGACTTAAATCCAGAGTGGGACAAAGGGGGGGGAAACCGCGGGACGCGCCCTAAGGCGGAAACATCTATCGCGCCAGCGAACTTACCACCTTTCCCGATGAAACCGTTATTCCCTCTGACGACACCGTAGAAATCGCTCTTGTTCTCTTCAGTAAAGAGCAACACTTAAATCGCACATTCATTGATTCGTACTGAAATCTACCGACACGGTGGCTTACCAAATGGGCTTGATTACTTTCCCACATGAATGCTTATTGCATGCCCAGTTTTATCGTATACATAGCGATAAACATGTACAAAAAATTTGAAAGCTCCATTTTAAAATCAATCTAAGCCACAGTAGTTTGGCAATAGAGTCGTAGAATCTCATGGGTGTTAAGTATAATCATATGATCATCATATTTAAATCATATGAATCAGTTTGGTAAATATAAAATATATTGCTGACTGTTCTAGAATTTGCTTTGGAAATTTAGAGTGTGGATCAGATTTTTTCTCGTTCACCTGACCATTGTTGAAAATTTCGAGGTTCGTTCTCAATAGACCTCGTGTAGCTTCAAAACAGGAGATCGTTTAAACAAAACAAGTGAAATATAAAATATATTCTATGTCAAAAGAAGCTTGTTTGGCTTATGAAATACACTTACTTCGTGCATTTCCCAATAACTATATTTAAATATCCTCTTATACTTAAAGCAACCCATAATCAAGGCAGTATGCTTGCAGAATCAATTTTACGATAAGGTACTATAGATAATACGTAAGCTCAATGCTGTATGAGGAACCTATGAAAAAATTTACAAACATTTTACTAACAAAAAGATACCCATGTGAACTGAGTGTTTATCACTGCAAACCGTTTTACAATCCTATCAATTTCGAATTTTTTGTGATATTTTTTAAATTCTTACGAACTATAACCGGAATTACTTCATCCGGTATTAACCCAATAAGCTTTATTTAAAGCACAACGAAAACAGAATGTACCCTTTTCCAAAACCAGAATAACTACCTTAATAATTTTAAAGCCTGATTACACCTTCCTTCGAGTACTTCGGGAAGGAAAGGATTCACGACAGCTTCGTTACTCAACGTCGTGAGGCAATTTTAAAAAGAAATAGATCCTCCTTTCCCTCCAAAGGACATGATATTGATCACATGATTTGAAAGAGATTTTCTCGACATAAAAGCCGGAAAAAATGCTTTTGCGTCAATTTGTGTCAAGCGCGTCGCGAACGGAAACAGAGACGATTTTGATTATAGAAAATGGTTTTATGGTTTTGTACAAAATTACTAGAATTTTTCTTAATGTCTCGCAATGAAACACAAGTTCCGATTAAATTCACTAAATAACCGATTTGGAAATGCCTTGTGTGCTTGTTAAAAGCTGCTTTGTCTCTAATTTATCAGTAAAAATTCAGAGTAGAAACTATGAGACTACTAGACTGATTGGTTGATGACAGGGAAGGAAAAATATCAATAAATCTCAAGCGTGGAGAATTTATTTTAGAAAAAACATTCAAAAGTCAAACACAGTTGAAAAGGAGCAAAAAGCGAAAAATCAACTTTGAATGTGACTCAAGAAAGACAGAATAATAAAGATTTTTTTTTCATCATCGGAAAGATCAAACAACTAAGAGAAGAAACCAAAATTATATCTTAAAAGATCTCTAAGATTCTCATATTTTATGCACTGAAATAAAATATGTTGAATATTTTTTCTCGTTTGCAATGCCCTGCTTTATAGGATATCTAACTTCTTGATCAACAAAGGCATTCAAATTTTTCTTTATTCTTTTTAATCACTTTTTAAGATAATAGATTTAATACATATATATCTACTAGCTGATATACCCAGCGTTGCTCGGGGTAAAATATTTTCAAGTCTACGTACACTTATAACACTTTAAACTTAATAAAACAGTTTTTAGCAGCAGTTCTGTCGTTGATTTCCGTTCGTCACCCCCGTGTTGTCTGACACCATCCGCCCGCAATTAAACTCCTCTCTTCTTTTTTTTTCTCCGTAGTTTGAACAACCTAACACGAATCTAGCAGCCCTTCTACTCCCTTTTTTACACCCCATCATTGCTACGGCGGCAACAGAAGCTCTTTCATATCTTTGTTCTTATTGCCATAATCCGGAGTGCAATTTCTCATCTTTTTAGTGTTTGTGTGACTGATCGGAAAAACACTGCATAGTGATCTTCTTTTTTCTCTTTAGTCCCTCTCTTTCTTACTGGAACCGGACTCAATAATGACTTTACACACTCATTAGGATCACTTAAACATTTCTAAAATGAAATGAAACATCGCGTAGAGATAATTAACGTCATTGGATTGCGGTGCAAACATATTGGAAAGGGTACATGCTACAAAAGTAGAGTGGAATTAAATTTTTTCCTTCCTGTTTACATTCAAAGAAAACAATATTTTTATCATAACTTTAACAGTGGTAAAAAACAGGGGAATGAAGGGTTTGAAAAAATAATAAATTGGTTTGAATTTAATTACAATTAATAGAAATATTTGATACAAATTGTGTTTGAAATGCATTTTGAAATGTTTGTTGAAATTTGGGGGAAAGATTTATCACATTTAAAAAGATAATTTTCTGCTCGTTAAGATGGTATATAAATCATCTTCGTGCAATATATAATTGAGAAGTTATTGGCAAAAAAATTGAGAGAAAACGCCAAAACTGTCTTAATTTTAATTTTTAAGTTAAATATTTTAAGAAATAATTATTTTTGCATGTTGGAAAAAGAGCAATTGACGTAAAAACGCACCCCAGAATGTCATGTTGAAATTTCAAATCGCTACCGTCACCGTGTATGAGGAGTTTTGCGACAGATAGACCGGTAAAACACCTTTTTTTCTCTCTAGGTCCTCTCCCTTCGATAGGAACCGGACTAAGTAATCTTGAAAGACTCGTGAGGATCATTTCAAAATTTGTGGAAATTAAACGAAACATCTATTAAACTCTTATCATATATCATTAACTGATGTCATTGGATTACTGTGCAACCAGGTGGAGCTACGACGGGGTGTATGCTAAAAAGGGTGCATGCTATGACATAAAACCGGAAGTGGAAAGTTTGCTTTGGAGTTTATGCCGAAAGAAATCAAGAAATATTTTCTTATCATAACTTTGATAGTGGCAAAAAGCACGTGAATGAAGAACTTGAAGAAATAATAAATTCGCTTAAATTTAATTTTATAAGAACAGAAAGTGCCCGTGTTGTTATAAATTACCTTAAAAAGGAATATTGAAATGTTAACTACAATTAGAGAAAACAATTGTACCGCAGTGGAATTACTATCCATTAAAAGGTCATTTTTTCTCTTTAAGATGGTGTAAAAATAATTTCCTAGCTATAAATATTTCAGAAGTTATGGGCGAATAACGCCGACATTTAGCCTAATATTTGCCTCATTTAAAAATTTATTAAAATTAAATTTTAAAACATCGAACTAACGTCATTGAATTATGCTCAGCCATGCATGCTCATACATAAAACCTGAAGTAAAATCTACTTTGGAGTGAAATGTCCAAAGACCGTCAGCAAAAAATACAAAAAAAGTCTAGGATAAATAATTTAAGCTAAAGAAAAAGATAGAAAGCCGAGAAGACTCATTTGAATCTATGGTCATGGCATTGAAAGATCTGCAATTTTTGTAGCAGGATAAGACTGCAGAAACCCTGGCAATATATGCACTAAATGATTCCTTACTCTTTTTCTTAAAAAAACTGATTTCTTTCATAGCTTTGCTCTTTTACCCCCGCGCATTGAGGTTCCATAAAACGGTAATCAAATTTCATATTTAAATTACGTCTGCAATTTATGATTAAAGGAACCTATCGGAAAAGAACCCTCGGATTTTCCAGGTTCTATCCCCCAAGTAAATATTAACTGAGCATCAAATAATCACTTCGAAAGTCAATCACTATATCACAGGACATGGACATGTTGCGTCCCATCTCCATAGGTTTGGTTTATGTGCCCACAATAGACATAAGACAGACACTCCAAATCACTATGTAACTGACTGTCTAAAAGCTTTCCATACCACCAAGTCCTGTGCTGAAGAGCCATTAACCTGACGCGAAAATATTGTACAGAGCTTAAGATCCTTGGCGCGAATTATGAAAAGTTTCCATGAAAGGAGACATGACATCATCATAGACTTCCAGGTGACACAGCATGCTATACTATACTGCATAATATTGTTCAATATTATACTTGTTATAAATGATATTGCACAATATTATACATATATAAATGATATTGCACAATATTATACATATTATAAATGATATTGCACAATATTATACATATATAAATGATATTGCACAATATTATACATATTATAAATGATATTGCACAATATTATACATGTTATAAATGATATTGCACAATATTATACGATATTGCGAATATTGTTTAATACTATACAACATTGCACTTGAATTTTCGAATAATTTTATAGAATTCATTGAAGATTGAATATGTTGTGAATATCCAGGCATACTTATAAATAAAATTCACAATTTAAATTACATTTCGACGATTATTATCCGAAGGTTCAAGTTTTAAAAATATCAATTTGTCGAAAAACCCTCATCATTTTATTTCTATTAGAGAGAAGCAGAAATTCTGTTAACTGAAATGCCGATATCTTTTTTAATCTCAATGGTATTAAACTGGAATTTTTATATAAGTTACTCTGTATGTACGGCTTTAAAGTTGGGAAACAAAACTTACGCTATGCGCTACTCTCGCATATGAGCAGTAAAGAATTATTTACTACAAATACTCTTTTTTCTCGAATATTCAGAATATTATCTTGAAGTTTTAATACAATGCTTTTCTAATATTCTGTCAAGTATTCTGTAAGTTGCGTATAATTTGGTTGCAAATCCTGCATCTTACGAGCAAAAAATATTGGGCAAATTTGGAATTTTTGAAGAAAACCTCTATATCTTCCAGAATATTTTTGTTTTTTTCCTACGAAATTGCATGTAAGCAATGTGCTTATGAAGCAAAGCCATTGATGAAGTTTCTAAATCATTATCAGCTTTTTGTGGAACTTGATTAGCGCAGATTTTTTTCTCTCTCATCAATTTCCGGTTTTGTCCCCTAAATGCACTCATGACCGAAACTTTACTGTAAAGTGCGAGTTAGAGTCTATTCTTTACATGGTAAAAGTTCAAGGGCAGTTGTTCTAGTTCTGCGGGGAAATTCGGTTGGTCACTGCGCTCGTGCGCATCGGTCGCTGTGACGTCATCATAATTCTTCGTGATTTTCACCAACTTTGCAATTCGACTGTGACTAAACAGTAATTCCAAATTCTAAAATTCTTTTTGTAATCTTCAATGTTCACATTTCTCTGTTAAATGAAATTAAAACCACCTCTCTATGTTATTTGGTTGCGGAACTATAAGCGTTTAAGTTTACCATGAAAAGCGACATAATTTTTTTCCCTTCCCGACACCCCATTAGACCACTATGGATGGATGTAAGTTTACGTCAAAAAGGTAAGTTAGCACAGGTTATGAAAAAAGCAACGATAAACGTTAGTATGCAATTGCAATACTTCAGCTCCCGCTGATTATGGCACGTGATGTAATTATCTATCTGGAAAATAAGAATTTTTTAAAATTTAAGTGCTGCATATGCCAATTTATGTGTCTTACATTAATAATATAAAATAACTCTGTGATCCGAATAGATAAAATATTCATCTTAAATTCTAACCACCTCAGACGTTTAATTTACATTATTAAGAGGGCATAGTACCCAAAAAATGAATAAAATGTCTATTTTTATTTCATTGACTCATTTCGTCGTTCTTATCTTTTTATTTATTGTATCAAAAGTTCAAAATTAAGCGGTTAATACTTCAGAAGTTATTCAGATTTTTATTTACAATGACAAATGAAATGCATGCCAAAATGACAGGTTTAAATGGCTTTTTCTCCATGTTAGATTTTTTTTCACTTTCATGTTTTAAAAATGCTAAGGCATTTTTCTACTTAAGATAGGGCTTTCAAATTTGTTGCACTTGTTTATCATTATATGTGTGATAAAACAGTGCGTGCAGTAAGCTTTCAATTGTTTATTCTTTTATACAATTTCTAGTAATAGTAAAGAAAAATGTGTGTGTTGGCGCTCTTCTGAGGAGACCCCTAGACCTAGAGAAACGAAATTTGGCACAAACATTCTTTGGAGGGTGTCAGATTGCAAAAGTGCAATTACCTCATTTTCGGCTTCACCAGTGCGTTTAAATAATTTACATTTTCGCCACCAAAGTTCCTTTCTGTTTCTGCTGCAACTTTGACTTCTCAACGGATTTTTTTTATAATTTTATTAAATAGCTTAATTAATCATTTTCCTTTCTGTAGTAATTAACTTAATTGGTAATCGTTTTAACTTTTTATGTAATTAGTTTTAATGATTTGATGTTTATTAAATTGTTCATTACTTTGATTGCACCGAACTATTTGCTCGCCATTTTAATGGTGGAAGCTTTTGGGGTGTAAACTGGTCCGCGCGTCACCTGACTGGGAGATTTTTCTTTGTGTGTGATTTTTTTGGCTTGTCAGATAACGAAACAGAAGGTGGGGTGTCTGAGGCGGCCGGTTGGCTTCATTCGGTTCTGGTCCCTGCAGATGCACCGATGATCCAGGAGAAGTTACTGTAGTCTTCAAGGAATTTTATCAACGGAATTCATCTAGTTTTAGTAGAAGGAGGTTTTTCAAAGATTAGAATTCGAACAGCAAATAATACGTGTGACAAATTTATCGAACTGACTGCAAAATGTATTTAAATCGATTACGCAAGACTAAGAGAAAATATCATAACTGCAATAATGTCAGTGAACTCATATGAATGATATTCGATTTAACTAAGGCTGCAACCAACGAATAATAATTTTGAAATTGACGATCAAATTTAGCATTGATGAAATTCTACAAATGATAATTGTGAACTTGTAACGAGTCCAGCTCTACTGTTTGATGTCCACGCTAGCTAGCAAATTCTTCTAATACCTTTTTAAGGTATCTCGAGATATCATTTTTTTTTTGCTTCTATGAAATGAACTGTGTTTACTTTCGTTTTAAACTCTAATATGTCAGAGTAAATCTTTAATGAAAACATTAGTTTTTTGAAAGCACGGATGTGTTTATCTAAAAGCCTGCAGCAAATTACAAATTAATTTTATATGTATATATTATGGTAGACTTAGTTATTTCTCTGTCATACCATGCGCATCGAAAAAATTAATTTTCTTTGTGTATTATAGCATGTTGTATTAATGAGTATAATCTAGACATTTATATGTTAAAGTTGGCAATTAATTAATTTAAAAAGTTGTAAAAAATATATTAATCAAGAATTTAGATCTCTTGTCTTCTTCTCTAGTCGTAAAATATGGCATAATGTTAGTGTTTTCAGGAATGTATATCACTATAGACGTTGTCTTTCAGATTGCAAAGAAAAGGTGGGTGATCACATAAGTGTGAACATAATTTGTACCATATATTGATATTCTCCTCTTTTTGCAGCATTTAAAGTCTAATTTCATCTTTCATACTCCATCTTTCATATGATGCTGCTGTGGCATTCACTGTAGATCAAAATTCTAATATGCTCTCATATTTGGCATTTTTCCCCGTCTTACTTAATATCTGTTAATCCCAGTCCAACAGAGGGTGGGAATGTGCACCTCGAGCCGTTTTTGTTTCGAAATTTTAATTAGAATTTTAATTAATTAAAATTAAGTGAAATGTTGCCATTTTTCTTTAATAACTTCCGAAAATATTACAGCACAAAAATCATTTTTACACCATCTGAAAATTTAAAAATTATCTTTTCAATGGTATTAAGCTGTTGAACGATTTTTTTCTAATTTTAATAAGTTGTTAAAAATATTGTTTGGCATAATTCACAACGATACTTTTCATTGTTACGATGGAATTCAAGCCATTTTCACTGTTCAAAAATATATTTAATTTCGCGTTTCTATTCCTTAGTTGAAAGCTAATATAATATATCCTACTGGATTTTACTTTCTTTATTCACATTTGATAAATTTTTCTGTGAAATTTGTAAAGTCCAGTAGACCGATTATGGTTGTTATGTTTTATTTCAGCATGTGTTAAGCCAATTAACATGCTGCTGGACCATTTTAATGTTGAAATCAAATGCGTATTTTACATAAGGAATACGCAAATAAAGTTCGCGTCGATAACGTAGTAACTATGCTATCATGTCACGTAACAAGTAACTGTCCGAGTCATGTAACAATTAGATGTTACATGACCCGGAAAGTTACTTGACTCCATTAGGGACGTCCATGTAGACAAGGAACAGAACAAGTGCAAGGCTACGAAAAGAACACGGGTTAAGTGTTTATCGCAATTTGAAGTTTAAAATTACTTTGTTAAAGGAACCATCAAATTAT
Organism: Araneus ventricosus; assembly: GCA_013235015.1. Lineage (NCBI taxonomy): Eukaryota > Metazoa > Arthropoda > Arachnida > Araneae > Araneidae > Araneus > Araneus ventricosus. The sequence goes on along the minus strand of BGPR01000498.1, from coordinate 495,723 downwards.
GCATAAGAAATTCAGTTGAAATGATATTCCCGAGGAACAAATTGGTCGCCAAAGGCGGCTAGTATATAAAATTAGATACTGATAATTTTTTTCATATTTACTATGTCATAGAGCTCACAAACTATAGTAAAGTTAATGTGAGATGTTTCTTGCAATCCGTGCACAGTTCTGTATGATATATTCCATTGGATCTACAAATAAAATTTGAAGCAAAAATATCCACGATTGAGAAAGTAGTAAAGAAATTTAAAAAAATATTTTTAAAAAATATTTAAATTACGACTAAACAGGCAGATCAAAATGATTTTTTCTTTCCAAAATAACTTTATTTGATGGTTAAGTTCCAATACTGTTAAAAAACTGCACTATTCAATAATACTTAAAATAAAAAAATATTAAGAAGGTAACATGTCACCTTAAATGCTGCATGAAACGACTGCTGCCCATGAGGATAACACTGAAAAAATTAATGAACGCGCCCCCTTGCATGCAAAGGTATCATTTATTTCTATCGGGAGGCATGTTCATTCCACCAACGGAAAAATCAAAGAAGCCGACGAACTTGGTCTGCAGCCAAAGGTTGTTATGAACAAAGGGCTAATTTGAAAAAAATAATGGCAGAATGGAAGAGTCTATGGAATAAAGAGATAGGGGTACCCGCTAAGAATTAAGATATAGTGCAGTGGTTCCCAAACTTTTTCCTTCGCGTACCCCTTGATTAGTCTTTTTATTTTCGAGTACTCCCACTGACATATCCCCCTCCTCCAACCATCTGTTATGCAAAGTAATTTTTATCATTAACTGGCTGAATCCGGCAATGCTTTGCTATTGCTAGATTTCAAAATATATATAGATTTCATAAACACAATTGAAAGCTCGATATCAGTTATTGTATTTATTTAAAATTGGATATCTATATACAGTGTGCTCGCTCAAGGCCGTTGTCACCCCAATAATTTCTGAACGGCAAAAGCTATAGTGATAAAAGTGGGGTCTAGGTATAGTAAAGGTGCCATGCACTACGCAAAAAACTTCTTACAGCGCCACCTGGCGGCAAAATTCGGAGTTAGCGTTCTTATCTCAAAAACGGTATGAAATACGGGAAAAAGATCAATCACAAAGTTGTTCAGCATCATCGATTTAGTAAGAGAAGACACCTTCTGTAGAGTGATGTTAAAAATAGAAGTCGTTAAATGCATATTCGTTTGGTTCGCAACTCCCAAAATTGTAACACGACATAACGCGGAAGAAAAGAGAAAACGCCGCACTCCAGAGCATCCCTTATCGCGGCACGGTTTTAGCGTGCGTGATTACAATACGAGAGGCCCGATCAAGTGTGCAACAGTACATTCGGGACACATTCCAGCAACAAGTCATCGGGTATGGTGGTTGCGTAGAATGGCTTCCACGTTCACCTGACCTGAACCCATTGGACTTTTTTCTGTGGGGATACATCAAACAGCGAGTGTATGCAGGAACTTCGAAGCCGTATTACGGATGTTTGTGCTAGCGTGTCACCTTCCATTTTGTACAATGTGCAGCGGGAAGTGCAGTCCCGTGTCCAGATGTGTATCGTTGCTGAAGGACACCATTTTGAGCATGACAGATAGATGAGCCTCATTTCCCGCAAGTGCAGTTTTGTTCAACGCGATCAAACAAATGTGCGTTTTGTGCTTTTCATTTGTATCATTTTTGTGCACAAGATGTTCGTAATAAATCGATGATGCTGAACAACTTTGTAATTGACTTTCTTCCCGTATATCGTACCGTTTTTGAGATAAGAACGCTAACTTCGAATTTTGCCTCCAGGTGGCGCTGTAAGCGGTTTCCTTGCTTAGCGCATGGCAACTTTACTATACCTAGACCCCACTTTTATGACTATAGCTCTTGCCGTTCAGAAATTCTTGGGATGACAACGGACTTTAGAGGGCACACTGTAAATAAAAGGCAGTGTTCGTACGTGTGTTTAGATGTATGTGTATCAATTTATTTGATCACTTGAATTTCCAATGAAATATATTTGCAGAAATGCGTGGTCATCATACGTAAATGGAAACAAAGAGCCTGCTGTATGGTATATTTGTCTTTGAATCTTGAATGTTGTCATATAATTCTAAGTTATTATATTCTTTGCACCAAACGAAGTCAATTGAAAACATGTGTTATAATTTCGTATGTTATTCAAAAATACTTCGATTATGTTGTAATATCAGCGACCAATGAGAACAATGGCTCATTTAGTGCCTTCAATGGTGACAATTTAACTTTACCATTCAAACAACACAACCTAGATGCTTCATTTTTGAATTTTAATTCCTTGAAATTTGTGCAAACTTTATTCATACTTTCAACAACCACAACTGGATGCAAATTATATTCAATTTCGAATTATACTGAAATGCAATACGGACAAGTTTTACCAATTGATTTAATCGATTCTTTTGCATGCGTAATCGAATATTGCCACGTTGTTCATTTCGATCTAATGCAGCAAAGTCATCACAATTAATATTGAACAATAAGAAATTTACAAAACATTAAAAAAATTAACATTATGAAATTTCACAAAATTTAATAACAGAACTCGAGCTTACTTCTACGCATGCGCGAAAACATTTCTTACTTTGTGAACTTCAATGTTCTATATTATCTTTCAATGTGATTACAATAAATTAAAAGTTCTTTCATACTCATAATAAATGACTAACAGTAAAAAAAAACCCTTAATATAAAAAAAGTGATTTCAGACTCATAATAGATGGCTGAGATTCCAAAACGTGATAAAAAATATCAAAAATGCACTGTTCTTAGTTTCGATGATATTTAAATAATTGACACCCGAAATTCAGTATGCTGCGTCGTTCTAAATATTGTTTCTGAAACCTTTTTTTATATCCCTTAGATTTGACATTAAAACGTTGTTAAATTGCTGTGGATGGGTATTTCAAAAAATACCGAAATTGCAGACATGAATGCTTTTTCTTCCTTTAAAAAAAGATCTGTAATGTGATGTCCTCTTTCCCTTCCTTTATCTCTCTTTTTGAAAAGTAAAAGAATATCTTACGCTTTTGTGTGGGAGTGTTCGTATAAGAATTCGATCATGAAAAGAAACGAATGAAAACAGAGAAAGTGGTTCTTATATGCTGTGCAGAGACAAACATAGTTACCGCTAGAGGCATTCTGACTAATACATTCTGAAGAAAGGTGACAGAAACCTTTTTTATTCTGGAACTACTTCGTTCGACAGCTCATTGTGGGCTATCTGAAAAGTGTCACATCAATAGTTTATTATAAAAAATCGTAAAATTAAAAATCTTTCTATAAGTCATATTCAAAAATAAAGCCCAAAAAAAGCCAAAAATGAATTTAAGGCCAAGTGAAAATTCCAAAGGCCAAAGCTTTGAAAAAAGACCAAATTTCCAGAATTTGGCCTTAAAAAGGCGAATATGGCAACCCTGCTCCTGTTCCCGAGTTCTGCGAGTATGAATAAATCTTTCTGTCCATAGTATTCTTGTTAGCAGAATCTCATATTCGGTATCGGAGGATTGTCGAAAATCCTTTATGCATGTAAGAAGAAACTAGTGGGAATCACTGCACAAAATAATTGTACAGAAGGTGTCTCAAAAAATTTTATCGCAGTTTGTTCATTTTGATCTGCGATTACTGGAAGTTAATCCTGTTTTGCCAATAAATTCGGGAAGAAATCATTAATTTAACCCTTTCAAGGTCAGTACATATTTCGTTTTGAAAATTACTAAATTAATTTTAAAAATGAGTATTAGACATGTAGCTGATCATAAATATATAAAGGAAAAAAAATTAGCATTTTTTATCTTCTAGAAATTTGTGGTTTCACAGCGAAGCCAATGAACGGTTACTGGCTATTTTCACTCTGAATAAGTTATCATCGAAATGAAATTTCAATTATGTATTTAATTTATAAGTATACGTGAGTACTGAGGATATTCATCCTTCAGAAATATCAATATTACTTTCGAAGATACAATTTTAAAAAATATCAATTTGTACAAGAACCCTCATCATTTTGTTTCTCTTAGAGATCAAAAGCAATTTAGATCTTGCAATGCCGATATCTTTGTGAATTCTAACGGTATTGACCTGAAATTTTTATATAAGTTGGCCTATATATCTGGCTCTTAAGTTGTGAAAGGAAAATTAAGCTACGTTTCGCCCATGCGCGGTAAAATAATGTTCAATGTGTGGTTTCACTGCGAAACCAATGAATGTGAAAGGGTTAAAATGATGCCAAGAAAACACTACAACCAGGGATGTACTTCCAATTAAAGCAGTCCGAACTTAAAAATGCAAGGTTCTTTAATAATGCTATATTTTGCCTTTATTTTTAAAGATGTCTTGCATCACAAACAAAGCCTAAAACTTTGACTGCAAAGAAAAATCAGATATGACTGTCAAAAAACATGGTATGAACAGAATGTAAAGTATCTCAATAAAATAAAGCATTTTAAAAGTGGTTTATTCAGTAAAACCAAAGAAAATCCTATTTTATTGCAAAACAGCCTTCTCGTGATTTCCAAGTAAACTATTTCCTCTTATCAAAATCGAATCTCGCTTCCCTTCGCTATGACACATATTGAAGCGAAAGCACCTCTTTCCGACTTTTATGTCGGATAAACCTCTTTCAAATTATGTGATCAATATCGCGCCCCTCCGTAGGAAAAGAGGGATCGATTTCTTTTTGAAATTGCCTCACGATACCGAATAACGAAGCTGTTCTGAATTTCTGCCCAAAGTACTCGATTTGAGCTATTAAAAATTTTGGAGGGACTGGTTCATGTTTATGCTAGTTAGGAGAATAAACAAACTTGAACGCAGATTCTCGCTTTACTTTGAATAAAGTAAGCTGGCTTAATATTTTGTGTATTTAGAGTGCATTAGAATATTTCATATTGCAGAGTGTTTCAAAAGATGATTTGAAACTCTTGAGTTTAAAAATGATTTATGTTATGCTTAGACATTTCTATAGAATCCTGAATTTTATGCATTGCAGGAAGTTTCGGGAGTGCAGGAAGAAATGAGCGATTGAGAAAGAATTAAAAATGTTACGCTCTTAAAGATTCGAAGTGAAGATAGCATTCTCAGTTACTAAATAGAATGCCGATCACGTTAATACTGTTACGAACACGGAAAGTCCCTTCCCAGCAATGTTAGTCTTATGGTTGGGAAGAGAGTTTTACAGGGTTAAGTATGGAATGACTGGCAGCAGCCAGGCCTGACTTCTGACATGGGCAACAAACTTTGCGACCATTTTGGTGATTTGGCGATATATTTAGCGTCCTTGGCGACAAATAGAAGATTCCAGAAAATGCTATGATTTTCTATCTCTCTATTAGGAAAGGAGATACGCTTGAATGCACTAGAACTAGATGATTCCATGTGACGTCACGGCCCGTCGGGGAAACTATAAAAGAACCGCAATTGGATCACAGAACAATAAAAAAATTATTTCAGATGCATAATAGATGGCTGAGTTTCCAAAACGTGATAAAAAAAAGTGTGTCGATCGACTGGAACGACTTTGGAGTTTCGTCTGCAGGGTGAGCTGAGCACTATTGAAAGTGCTGTTATTTTTATTATTAGTGATTTGCTGACTGTTTGTGTTACTAAACATAAAAGTGCTGAAATGTTATTACCTGTGAATTGTTGATTGTTTGCGTTGCTAATCCGTGCAAGATCTATTGTTCCTGTTACCTGTGCTACGTGTTTTCCTGCATTATTGTGAATAAACTTTAATTTCCCATTATCTTGCGTGTTGGACTGTCTACACCATACTTCCACAGATCGATTTTTGTTACAATACAAACTATCTGACTTTAAACCCCTAACGGCCAAAAGGCCCCAATACGGGGATAAAACACTTATGCCATAGAAAATGAAAGGCCCCGCTGCAGAGACATAACAATTATGCCATAGAAGACGAAAGGCCCCACTAAGGGGACGTGAAAAGAATTTAGTTTTAATTTCATTTATTTATCATCTCTGTAGTTCTCTTTATCAAGTATAGCAATTTATTACACTTTGGTATGTTGATCACATCATACTTTCAAAAATTATAAAAATTAATTTTATTTATAAAATTATAAATCAACTAAATATATTGAATTTATATCTAAATAACCAATTTAAATGTTTAGTTTAAGTTTTCATCCTTATAAACGTTTCAGAATTTCACCTAATTTTCGATAGTCTTATGGGTGAGAATTACAGAAAAAGCTCTCAGCCGTTAAGAGTTAACTGGGTTGCATTCTTCTTTTATCTGAGTGATAATATCGGAGTAATTTTTAGCTCTGAGAACTCTATTGTGCCATATTATCCAACATAATCCTTAATAATATAATAAATGCGAAAGTGAGTCTGTCTGTTAAAGAGCATGCTTGAGGAGTGGCAAACATCATGGAAGAATGGCGATACAGGCAGGAAAATCTATAACATCATGCCCTCAGTTAGTCTCCGTCCCACTAACTGGATTAGAGAGGATGTTATCTTCTTCTCTCAACATGGACCTTTCCCTTCCTACCTCAAAAGGTTTCACCTGTCTGACAGCGATTATTGCAATTGTGGTGGAATTGGCACGGCACTTCACTATGCCACGGAGTGTATTTATACAGTGTCTTGGCATATGAGGAAGCCAGCGCCAAACTTCGAACAAGAATGGCTGAGAAGGTCGCCAATAACCTCGTCTCCATGCATAAATTTCGTGGGATTGTCAAATTCATTAGAGAAAAAAGAGATCTTTTCCGGCCTCCCTAGCCTTCAACTTCCCAGCGAGCTGAACTAAGTAGCTCAATTACCGGACATTCCCCCTTCGAATAAAAGAAAGGTATTTCAACATCTAAAGAAAAGAAGACTATTACGAACTAACAGTGTAAAAGTGAAAATCCCTGTGCTGTACATAGTGTATATATTTCCGTCTTTTTGTTTATTTTGTTTTTCTTTTTCTTAAATAAAATTCCCGTGTCTTGCCCATCAAAGCGTTCAATGACCGGTCTGGTCATGGGTACGGGGGTAAGGGACGGCGTTCTGTTCTGTCTGTTTGTTACGCTTTCACGGCCAAACTACCAAACCGATTTGATGAAAATTGACAAAGTGGTAGCTTGAAACCCAGGTATGGACATAGTGTATGTGACATCACCTTATATTTAATATTTTTGACTATAGATAACAATTAAATAATTAACAAAGAAAGGCACATTGACTGAGCGCGATAAAGATTACTAATTTGTTTTTAAAATGAACAGTCACGTGATCCTTAAGAAAAGCGTAAACACCTGCAATAACTTATTTTTAAAATCAACCTTCACGTGATCATAAAGATAATTGTGATCATGTAATTCTGATGGGAAAAGAAATAATTAATTTGTGGTTGCTGGTTTTTCTGAAATAAGTCTAAGTCGAACGTTTGACTTGATTTTCTGAGTTTACACTCTACTTAATTTTAGTAATTTATATTTGTATCTTTTCTTATCAGATTTTATCCAAGAAATTGAATAAAATCTGATTTGATAGCGGTACAAAAATTTTTTGATACACATGTCATATTTGCTAGAGTTTTTAGATTAGAAGTTTTAAAAAATTGATGTTAGTTACAACTAAAGGGAAAATATACGGATATATATTTTGTTTTATGTATTCTATTGAAAGACAGAAGCGGGGCTTGCCACACTTCCAAATTTTACTTTGGTTAAAAGACAAGCCCAATAAAATTGTAGTATTATCAGCGCCTAAATACCTGATCCAAGGACTGGTAAGCAATTACACGATATCATTCTTAAAAACATGATACAGGTCCCTACGGTTCACATAATGCCCATTACCTATGCACGAAAGATGAAAAATGTACAAAAGAATTTCTACGAAAGTTATAAATACTAAGTCTAATTGTTCCCAACGAAAACGGATATCTTCAGTACCGACATAGATCTCCAGCAGAAGGAATTCAAACTGCGACAATCAAACGTCGCAATGGAGATTATGCTACTGTCGATAATAGTTGGGTAGTCCCTTATTCTTCCATTTTGCCAAAACTACTTAATGCTCTTATAAATGTAGAAGTTTGCAATTCAATACGAGCGATAAAATACATCTATAAATACAATAATACAGGGATCTATCAAGCCATTTTCAATTTCAAGAACACAGAGCTCGGAAATACCATCGACGAAGTCCACACTAATCAGTCCGGCCGTTACGTCAGCAGCAACGAATTGGTGTTACTAAACCAAGTGAAGACCTAACTACTATCTGGTGGAGAAATATTTTTAACAACAAGCTTCCAAGACTCAAAATCATCAACTTAGTCTCTTTTTTAATAAAAAATGAAGACTCGATAAAATCTCAATACGAACAAAATAATACATCTGGCGTAGACTCCTCTTCAGATTCAGAAACTTTTTCTCCTTCAACAAGACAAACAAGGTCTCAAACCTCCATGATCCAACAAGAATAAATGAACATTTTTTTACTTTTCGACTTCTTTCTTTATAAAGAGTCTAATTTTGATTTTAGGTTAGTAATACATTCTCGTAACCCCTGTTAAATAATGATTTAGTAAACAATTGCAGCAACAGCCTCAAGTTCTGTTGGGAGGCTGCAACTGTTAACCAACAATGGATTGTGTGTGTTTTTAGTTATACAAGTTTGTAATTTTTTTAAAGCCTTTCTTTCAATAAAGGTTCACGTATACCTACCCAACCGGCAAGGATCCGTCTTGTTTCCAATTTCAGGGATATATTGTGATGTAAAAAGCGACGAATTGGTACGGGCTATTAGGTTTTCCGTTACACTGTAACACATCTGGCTGTGCATTTAGAGAATGGTGAACGAGTCTATTTTAATGCAATTAATTTCTGTGATATAGTATTGATCCTACCAAAAATTACTCTGATCGTATTTTTTGAGCTATGTACAAGGATAATTTTGCAAAAGGTCTGCTGTATGTCACGGTGTTAAGATATTACACCTGGAATACTTCAACAAATAAATTGAAGCGCCTAATCCAAGGCACCTCTGTACTCTGCCTGGTGTAAAATCAGGAGAATGGGAACATGTCAAAAAATTTAATCTCACTACAAATATGAGAGTTCAGCTATTCAACGACACTGAATCAGGATATTATGTGATTATTTTGAAAATTGGCGGTCGGTTTAAAAGATTGAAACGGCATAATTACATTGAACGGGGGATTTTGCAAAATTTTTTATAGCACAGAGGAACTGATAGCAAGGTGTATCCTGAACTGCAAGCTAATATGGAGAATAGAAAATGGCTGTGTGAAAGGGCAATTTTGGCACCAACCAATGCAATTGTAGGACAGCTAAATGAAAAAAATAAGTCACAAATGGAGGAAGGTAGATACGGTTATGGACAATGAACAAATAAAATCATATCCTGTAGAGTTTCTTAACTCTTTAGAATTGTCAAGGGTACCTTCTCCAGTAGGGGGCCAGTACTAATGGTAAGTAACCTCGATGCAACGAGACTGTCCAATGTCACACGGTTACAAATTACGCACCTAGGTCCAAACATCGTGCGAGCTACTGTTATGGCTGGCATAGCGAGAGAAGAGAGAGTTTTAATTCCACGCATTCCGATAATACCGACAGATTTACCATTCCAGTTCAAAAGGTTACAATTCCCTATAAAATAGCATTTGGGATGACAATTAACAAAGCTCAAGGCCAGACACTCGAAGTGATTGGCGTATATTTGGAAAAACTATGTTTTTCTAAAGGTCAACTATATGTAGTGTTCACGTTTGTCCTATCCGCAAAACCTCACTACATCATAGCAAAAAAAGTGAAACAATTATTATTAACCGTCAGAACTTTTAATTTACGCTTTCAACGTGCAACAAAACGTTCACGTTCGTGAATAAAGAATATAATTCAAATTTCTCGCGCACGAAGTCGCGGATTGCAGCTATTTTATGCTATTTATAAAAGCTTTTGTATTCTTTTAGAAGTACTTTCAGATACCAGGTGATCGTATTCTGTGCAAAACTGACCGAGCAAAGCGAGGTCTCTGTTTCAATTCGACCACTCAGAATTTCGTCTGTCTGTAAATTTGATATAACTTTATGAATAAGTTTAAGTGTTTTGTAAATGCAGGGAGTAAAATTTACAGGTACGCAATATTGTACATTGATTGGTTTAAGATTGTAGTTATAGGTTTATGAGATAGTGTATATTTAGTGCCAAAGAAGGTACCTCCTAGAGAGATAAATTATGTTGTCTGGTATCCCTGGAAACAACATTGTCTTCAAAATGATTGAAAACATTGGATAAACATCTAAAGACTGCGATGAAGAACAGATTTTAGATTTTCAGAAGGGGGGAGGGACACAATGTCAACTGTTAGCAGAATTAGTAGCAATTTTAAGAAAAGAGAAATCTTCATATTCTAAGTTTATAAAATATTTATACGAATTTATTTACAGGCCTTCTTTTTTATTTCACATTTTCATGTTTATAAAGATGTGATTTTGTAATCAATTTTTCATTTACTCCTTGAGATATAGGCGTTCTAAAATTTTATCTATCTCAGTGCTCTCCATGGCAATGGAATATTTTAATAATTCCAGAACTTAATCATCAATTAATTTTAATTAAATTTTGACTGCCTATTAGAGATGCCATCTAGTTGTGAATTTGTAGTTGAAATAAATTGTTTCAATTCTTTCAGTATTTTATATATATTTTTAACATTTTCAGAATTTAATCAGAAATTAATCAAATCATTTTAATTCAATTTTGATTCCATATGATAGGTGCCATCTGGTTGTAAATTTTTCCATAATTCCATAATTTTTATAAAAACGAATTGTGAAATACACTACTTGAGGAAAGTATTACAAGATTGGTGTAATGAGAAACACTTGAAGTTACTTTGAATACAATGGCTCACAATCAGTTGTCGAGACTCGTGTGACATACAAACATTTGTACTCACATTTTGCAGTAAAGATCTTGTCATGAGGGTATTTAAGGAACCATTTACAAATTGATGAATCAATGGTTTTGTTTCCTATGCACATTTTCTAAATGCATTATCGTAAAAATAGCACGCATATTCGGTAAGATATACAGATTTCTTTAAAATATCCCAAATTTTTCCTCATGTTTTTTGTTTTCAACATACAGAGTTTTCAACCAAATTATACGAAATTTACATTATACATATAAATGTAATAGCTGAATATTATATTAAAATTTAAAGTAAATACCTTGAATATTTGAGGATTCAAGGTATTTCCCTAATAAGGTAATTTAAAAAATATTGATTTGTAGAAAATCCCTCATCATTTTGTTTCTCTTAGACAAGATGAATTCCGCTCACTGCTATATCGAGAGCATTCTAAATATTAATGGCATTCAAATGGAATTTTTCTAAAAGCTGCCTTAGATATCTGGCTTTGACGTTACGAAAGAAAAAATACTATATGTTTCGCGCATACGCAGTTAAAAATTATTTACTATAAATACTCATACTATAATAAGTGTTGGAACTCATTTTATTCAGAATTTCAAGCTCTACAACTTTTCTGGAAAAGATCTTTTTGGTAGCATGAGTTGTTTTTGAGATATCGTTAAGTTAATTAAGAAAAACCTATTTTCTGACTACAAAACTGTACTCAGAGGCTTAAGCAGACTTAGCAGGAGGGAAAAAACCTACCATATTCATTCTTTTTAGCTTAAGGCTTGCTTCTTACAGAAAATTTCCCAAATATTCTTTTGAATCCATTTCGAATAGTTCTTAGCCCTTGAAAAAGTGAACTTGAATGGATTCCTTGTCTTGTTTTTTGATTTTCGTTTCCTTCGAATTACTCTAGGATTGCTTTTATTACCATCCTTTTTTAATTTTGGCTATATTTGTGCAATTATTATCTGTCTATTGTTCTCTGTTTTTTTTGTTTTGCTGCTGCAATTGCGCGCTTCTTAAACATTGTCGTATTTTTTTTCTAACTTTATTTCTCTCTACAAATAAATTCTTTTGTTCTTTTAATTTTATTGTATGCTAATTAAAATATTTTTTCTTGTTCAAGTTTTAAATTTTGCTTCCTTTTAAAACAAAAACTTTTTTTAAATTTTTTAAAAATTTGCTTTATTTTTTATTGTTGATTGTTTACATACCATATTTATTCCGTACCCAAACTGAAGGGATTAAAACAATTTCCAGCTTTCCTCTAATTAATTCCGAATTCAACTCCCGAACTACTGGGCTAAACTTGAACTTAACATAAAAAACTTTCTACAAGATATTCGTTATATTCATACTTTGAACTACAGCACGCACTATGCTAACATTTGATCAAAAATAAAATAATAATTCCAAAATACATATACATTGTTTCATTGTTGACATTTTAATATTTCATGTTTCCAGTACCTAGATAAAACAATCATGCATTTTAAATAGTTAGTGATCTCCTGCTTACCCCCTACAACTACTCAACTCTTCCTTACCCCTTCCCAAATATCACCCAGGTCAGAGCGTTCCGGCACTGCTTAATTTACGTCTTCATCAGTGTTCGTCGTTTCCCGCTAGTTTCCAACAAACAGAGACGAATCCTTTATTACATCTAGAAGATAAAAGACCCCCAAGACCGAAAACTTCCAAAGAACCCTCCCTTGGCCACTCACAAGCGATGATTGATGGTTTGCGATGGGTTCTCTTCTTCCTGAAGGTCCTTGTGAAAATACAGTAGAAGCCCGGGAATCCGAACCCCAGGAATCCAAAATTTCGGATAATCCGAACACCATTTTTTAATTTTATAAAAATTATTTACTGGAAAATGAAGGAAAAATAACAATTAGGAATCAGAAACAAAGTTAATGTATATTCCTAACTTAGATGAAGTATTAGAATTGGTCTTTAAGAATGAACACAGCATCTTAATTAGTAGAAACAAATTCAGATATCTTCTTTTCACCATCAACTTGACGTGCGATTCGTCGCATTCTCTTACCGTAAGCTTGCACACAGCACCCAGAGTCAATATAATACTGCATTTGGTATATCAAGGGTATTTTGCCGAATTCCCCGGAATCCCAATAGAGGTAAACCGCAATTAGTTCGGATTCCGGGATTCTGCTGTAATTTCAACGAAGGTCTCGCGAACCATTTGGCTCAGAAGTTTATATTTAGGGTTACCATAATTTTTTTAGTTGAAATCCGGGCACAATAGAATGTGTGTGTGAAGTAGTCTTGAGGGGGCTGTCAAAATATAGTATAAAATTTTAATAACTTTCTACTAATGCTCTTCTTTCGTAGCACTAGCAGAAGTGGAAAAAATTGAGAGGTTAGATTGCAGAGAAGCTACAATTTTTTTCAAGTTTGGTAAATCAAAATCATCGCGGATATTTATGTGGGTATGTTACAGATCTCCTCCTAAACCACTGGCCCGATTCGAACCAAACTTTGTGCACTTATTATTTCAGACAAGGGAAAGATGTCTGTCACTTTTCTAAGCGAAAAAGTTAATTAAACAGTCACTTAATTAGAAATTAACCGAAACCGTTTTTCCGCAATAACTTCGAGGCAACTTATCCCACAAAAGATCTTTTCCTATCATCTTAGAGTTCAAACCTCTACCTTTTCAATGATATCAGTTTTGTATCTGTGAAATTTTTCCTTCAATTTTTGTTCATATTTCAAAATTTGATAAATAATTGATGACATGCAGACGATTTTGAAATAAAGCAAATTTAATGATACTCCGTCGCTAGGCAAGTTACACTTTCAACTAATTTGCCTTTATGTTCTGATATTTTTGTTTATTTTTATAAATATTTTATACAAGAAAAGAAAGATCACTGTCAACTTTTAAAAGCCCAAAAGTTAATTCAAATTCCAGCAGATCCGGATCGTCGGATTCGTTTCGAATCCGAAACGCAAATTATTGCTCATAATTACCTTAGTAATAACGTCTTTATTATTGGACTTCTGTTTGAATATAATTAGAATAATAATTAATAGTATTATAATTTTAATTAGATTAAATTAATAATAATTTTTATTAGATAATTAATTAAATTGATAGTAATTTTTTAAATTAATTATAATTAAATCCCAATCCTGGTGAACTCCATGTAGTAAAATATGTCTTAATCATCATCAAGGAATATTCATACACTCTCTGCAGTTATAGGAGATGAAATGCCAATAATCAGAATTGTTAATAACATCATTGATAAAATGTTATTTATCATTGAACTCCTGCCAGTTGAATTAACTGCTTTTCAATTTTAGGAAAATTTAAAGTTTATGGAGATGTGTTTTTGCATCTCGCGGCAAGGTCGGAAGAACGCCCGCTTATGAACTCAAGTGTCGCAGGTTCGAATCTGACCAGGAGAAAGTCGTAGGATACTCCTTTCTCCTTGCTTTTTATAAAAATTCAAATTAAAGGGAATCTCTTTAAAAGTTTTTTTTATAATATTCAGTATTTTATTCTCTCTTACTCTTCATTTTCAAACCTAATTCATCATTAGAAAAATTTCAAATAATTTATATTCTAATCTAATTCTCGCCATATATATAAGTGTTCTAAATCAAAAAGTATAAATATTCTTTTTGAAGACCTTTTAATTCCTCACATAGAAGAAATATTATTTATTAGTAATTTTTAAACTGCCTTCCTGTTTGCTTGCTTATTTTAAACTTGTATACAAAAAAATTCTCGATCGCTTGAAAAAATAAAGACTCAAAATTTTCTCTTAAATAGATTTTATCAAATCTATTAATTTCATTTTATGAATTCAATTAATTCAACTATTGAAATTATTTTCGATATTGTAATCTTGAGTTTAGAACAAAAAAAAAAAATTTAAAAAAAATTTTTTTTTTATTTTACTAAGAAATATGTCAAAGAAGGTAGTTTAGAAATGTTTTAAGATTTAGCAGATTTTTTTTTCTTTCGAAAGCATCAGATTTTTTTTACTTCTTTCTGGTTAGAAGAGAAAGTTATTTTGATAGTATATTATTCAGATTGATATATAGTGTAAGCCCAAATATGTGAAGGAGGATTTAACAATTTTATATTAATCTCCATTCTAAATCAGTAATTCCGTATCGGAATCAGTGAATCCGAATATTGGGTTTCGTTCCACCAAGCTGTTTCTTTCCAACTGGTCGGAAATGGATCCAGTCGTTTCTTTTGCAGATCCGGATCCTCGGATTCGTTCCGGAGTGAGCGACACATCACTACGTATTACAAATCCTTTGTATGCGTTGTGTACATGTGTGGGAGCGTTATTAAGCTATAAATATGTGTTCGATCTGCTCTGCGTTATTTTACAAACTGTAACATGTTAATCGCCACGTGATGCAAGTGACAGTTTAGGGAGAGTTTTTATAATTAGTTCAGGCCGTATGAATCACACATGCTTGATTTGAAATGTGTGCATGCACCCGTCGAAACAATTTTTTGCATTGAGCGATTAACGTGTTAAAATTGAATTCGATTTATAGATAGGTTTATATTATGTATTGCTACTGAAAGAGAAATGTGCTTCAAGTTAATGTAAATTAGTTTACATTGTTTGATAAAGCGATTCTGAAAATTAACTGTCATTTGTTCCGGAACTTCATTACTCAGGCATAATCTCCGAAAATCTCACGAAATTTCCTTAGAAATATCCAAAACAGGTTAAACGAATAATTTTAATAATTTTGTTTTTTAATGACGTATGATAAGATCTCACTTTCGAGGATTTCCTGGTATGAAGGTTGTATAAAGACTTGAAAGAAATAAACAAGCCCAATAATAAAAGTAAAATAAAAATTATTAAAGTTTCAAAATGGCAGGGAGACATGTTCTTCTGCACCTGAGTCACTTTCTAGGCACAATTTCTATCATAAATATTTTGTATTCGATTTTACCAATTAATGTGACCAGATACTTCTTCAAATTGTCTAACTTTCTGATATGTGCTTGTGTTACACAACTGACTTTGGGAATTTCAAAGAAGGTATTTTTCAGTGGGAGATTAAAGCCCGATCGCAAGGCGGTGCTTATAACTGGTATGTACTTTGAATTAATTTTCTTTAATGTTTTTAAGATGAAGGTTTTTAATGTTTCTAATACTGAGTTTTTACAACTTTTAAATTATTAATATGATTTTAATGTTTCTAATACTGAGCGTTTAGAATTTTCAAATTCGTAATATATCTTTAAATGTTTTTAAGATTAAGTGTTTAAAACTTTTAAATTCTTTGATTTATTTTCGGTCAAGGAACACTGTAATTCGTCGCTTAACATGTAACACTACGTATCTCAATTTCTTGAAATTTCAAAGAGGAAAGAAATACTCAATTTTTCGCAGCCAATAAGGAATATTTCTACATTTTTTAAATATCCGATATAAAGATGAGACCCCTATTAACACAAGATATTGCACAATATTTACAAGATGTTGATCGATATTCTGAATACCGCACAATATCGAGAAGATATCATAACAATGTTGTAGAGAATCTTGTGCTGATAGGGACAGCATGTTCCAACCAGATGTGAAAAAATTTCAGAAATATTCGTTTTTGGTTGCAAAAAATTGAGTATTTCTTTCCCCTTTGAAATTTCAAAAAATTAAGATAGGTAGTGTTGCATGTTAAGCAACGAATTGTAGTTTTTGTAGTGTGCATTTTCTTTAAATAAAATAATAATAATTAATTTAACGCTACTTTTAGTTTAGGTTTCCCTTTCATCGTACTCTATTGTATTTTCATTTGAAAATCTTTTTTTAAGCAATAATTTTTCAAATTTTTACAGTATCAGATATTATGATAATAAAATCGTTCGGTAATAGATATTCGAATTTCTAGTGAGAAACATCGCAGCAACTCTTTACCGACGACTTAAAGTATTGTTTGTATTTTTCGGCGTCGAATTTACTTTTATATAAATATAGTTGGGTTCTATACTCACGTGTGGAATTTTTTCCATCATCGGTTCAAATCGCCACATTCGTTTTTGAATACCTAATAACCCTCGTGTCTAGTCAAAAATCCGAGACAGGTGTTGTAGTCGTTAAGTAAAAATTACCTAAGCGCCCAAAACCGCCCAAGCCGTCATTATAGGGTTACGGCTTGGTCCGTCTGTTTTGTCTGGCTTGACTGCATCAGCTGTTAATTATGTGCATATCGGTTTTATCACGCAATTTGCAGAAAGAATGACTGCCCAAATTCTTTATCATGCTAAAAGGAACAGCCAGTGTTTTGAAATATATAAAGCATTAATTAGTAATAAACTGAAAACTCTAATATATATTCTGACTTCGTCGTTTAAGAGCTATTATTCACTATTATATCACTACTTTGCTATTATTCAATTATAATATCGTCGATTAACATGCAACACTACCTATCTCACTTTTTTGAAATTTCAAAGAGGAAGAAAATACACATTGTTTCGCTACCAAAAAGGAATATTTCTAAATTTTTTTTCACGTCTGGTTGGAACATGCGGCCTCATCTCTATATCGGATATTAAAAAAATTCAGAAATATTCGTTATTGGCTGCAAAAATTTCAGTATTTCTTTCCTCTTTGAAATTTCAAAAAATTGAGATAGGTCGGGTTGCATGTTAAGCGACGATATATTGATTATTCAAATCTTGCTACTTTGTACCACGCAGTTGTATGAAGGCAAATCATGTAGCAAAATTGTGTCTAAAACTAATTTGGAAATATTTATTGAAACTTAAAAAAATGCACTGAAATAAAACTGGAATCAATGAAAAGATATCTTTTATTTTAAAGTTGTGTAAAAATGGTTTTTACGCGATAATATGCACTGAAGTTTTTGAGGAAAATCGTTAAAATTTCGATTAATTTTTAATTAACCAAAAATCTAATTAAAATTTTGAAAGACCCTTTATTAGTTGGCATCTACTACCCAAAAAGCAATTACGTGCCAAATTTGGTAACTCTAGGTCCAACAATATCTCCTGTAGAAAATCGTCAGCGATTTCTTCACTATGGATGTCGCATCACGTAATTTACTAATAATATCCAACATGTAAACATTATCATAGCTAATAAGAATATTGACGATTTTCCGCAATAATTCAAGAGCGTATTATTGCTCAAAAACCATTAGTAAACCACTTTAAAATCCAGAAAAGAGGGCTTTAAGTGATACAGATGTTATTTACTTTTAAATTTTTCACTAATTTTAATAAATTTTAAAATTATTTTAAGCATGATTTGCAACAATACTTTTCATTCTTTTAGTTGCTGCGTCTATTGACGAGTTTTTTGCTTTGTTTATTTACATTTAATATCTGTGACTACGTAATTCCGGTGTAATGCTAAGTCAATGGAATCTTCAAAACGGAAGTCCAAAAGCCCAGCAGATAAAGTCAAGGTTTTTAATGTAAGTAAACAAACCAGAAAACTCGTCCATCCAGACGTGTTGCGGAGATTTTAAATGTAAGATATTTACAATAGATTGCGTTGGGCGTTGGTGAGAACGCCTACACACGGAAAACCAGCCCAAACCGGGCTGACTCTGACTCACTTGAAGAATGTCATCGTCACTGTTATGTGCAGCGTTTCTATGTTTAAATGTGATTGCCTATTAAATTGCTGTCTGCACTGAATGATGTCTTCATTATCATCCCGCATACATACCAAAATCTAATATTAAATACATTTTTAGTATGCACGTTTCCTTTGACATAATTGGAGTAAAATTTTTTTAAAAAATAGAAGTATTAAGCCTGAAACATTATGATGGTGCGATATTTCGAACTAGAAGTTCAAATCTCCTTTAACATTTTTTTACTATTATTTACTTGGATTGAATGCCTATTTCGTCTGAATAGCATGCACCTATCCTAGGCTATCGCCCAGTTAGAGCCAAGCACACCTTCACTCTAAAATGTGAATGGACGAGTTTTCTGTTTTGTTTATAGGCAGTAAAGTAGGACTTCCGCCTTAGCCAACCACTTGCGGTGATAATGTTAAGTCAATGGGAATCTTCAAAATTTCAACACTCTGTTTGAAAATATTAATTAATGTTTTATATGGAGTTTCCAAATGTTACGACTTAAGGATAATTTGAAAATATTAAATTTCATGTTCCTTTTCTTGTAGCTCTCAATGTTTACTTAAAATAATAGCCTAATTTTATGGAAAGGTTGCCATAATTATTCTTTATCGCTCTTTTTACGGCGGTTTGTGTATTAAACAAAGAAATTATTTGAACTTAGTGCTTGATATGGAATTCAATCGCTTAAATTGCAGGGTTACTGGAAAACGGGAGTGAACCCTCACTACGGAAGTTCTGTGTAACCAAAATAAACAAATCAGAAAACTTGTCCATACAGAAAAATTTGGTCAATTCGAAACTGTCGGGACCACAATAAAATTCGAGGCGACCAAAAGCTATAATTAATAAAAATTGGTTCAAAAACTGAGTACGGCAAGTGTAAACGACAAATTTTAAACCAAAAATGGTCCAAAGATTTCTTATTAATTATAATTGCTTTACAAAATAATTAATAATTTATAAATACACAGCAAGCAATTTTAATAAAAAAAATTATTATAATTTTTTTAAAAAATTGCGTATAATAATTTCAATAAATAAGTAATTTTAATAAAAAAGCAGTATACGGCATTCTGAATTCCGTGTACAATGAAACTTCAAAATAAGTGGTAGAATTTACATCTTTTTTAAATGAGAAATTTCTTATTGTTTTTCCCTACAGCAAAGCCCTCGAGTGAATTAACCGAAGGAAACAAATAAGAAAAATTGAAATTTTTAGTTTTTGCCTCGAATTAACCAAATAAATTCGAATTACAACGATGAACCCCCCCCCCAAAAAAAAAGTTACAAGGGTAATAAAAATTATTTATTAACAACAGACAGAAAATACAAAAGGTAATTAAGAGGCATGCTTGCCAATCATTTTCCCACATAATCACCAAATCTATTTAGGCAATTATCTTAACGCAGGACCTACTTGTTTAACCCTGCTTGGCGGAAATGACCTAAATGCCCATTGAGCCACTTCTCGGCAGCTGTTTTTACATCACTGTTTGAAGAGAACCTTGTTCCATATAAGTGTTAGGAACCCAGATTGTGTGACAAATCTGGGCTGTATGTATATTGTTGCAAAAAATTATTAATTTGAAGCAGGTGCGATAAAATATTTCAGCAATGCAATGAATACTAAAGTGAAAATTCTGCTTTGGAGTTAATTTCCCAAGAAAATAATTTATACCATCACAAATAACAATCAAAAGCGTGAATAAAGTTTTGCTGAAAATAATGAGATTGGTTTGAATTTTTTTTAAACATTGTTAGAAAACATTTTTGAAACAAATTATTAAATATTTGCATTAGAAATAAATGAATGTCATTAGAAATGATAATTTTTTGAACTTTACGAGATGTTAAATTGCTTTTTTATAGCTATGTATCTACCGGTTGTTGCAGAAAAGCATAATTCAGGTAATTTTTAGTTAATTAAAATTCTAATTAAAATTTTGAAACATCATTTCTTTGAGCCCTACTACCAAAAAGCAACTCCACCTGATTCAAGTTTCTAGTCTAGTGGTTTGGGAGATTCGTGATGATCATTTAGTGCTTTTTATATGAGGCATATATATTAAGATAGAAATCTAATTACAGGATGTGCGGGGGAATCAGAGATGCTTTGGCTGTGACACCTGACTAAAAGGGTTCCATGCTTCAGTGTTGCCGGGACAACACGCCTGGAGCCGAGGACTTGAGGAAAAACTGTCGCGGAAGGTGAGGGACAGATACTATCTCAAAGAAGATGATGGAGCCTCAGAAGAACAAACATGCCTTTTTATTTTACATACAAAAAACAAGTAATTCACTCAGCGCACTGCCAGTTTAGATAAGCTCAATTGAATCATGATAGTTAAGGCGAGATCCGTGGCAAAAGGAGCTGCTGAGCAGGTGCAGGTAAGCAACAGCATGACAAGCTCGGTGCTGGAAGAAGCCATCAATATAGTAGCATTGACCGAGCATTCACTCCACAGAGGCTACTACAATATCAATACTTTCCACACCTCCCACCTGAAATCTTAAGATTTCATTAGAGACAGAATTCAAAACCACAATACAAAAAATACATTTCTGCCTAACATAATTCGTGAATAATTTAAACTACATTAAAAACACAGAACAACTCATATAATAACACTTATATCAATCAACTGATTATTAAGAAAAATCAATTAATAAAAAGTTAAAATATGTAAATAAAGAATTTGTAAATTTTAAAGTTCCAAAGGATATAACAACTGTCTGGTCACTCAAAGTCCCATCGAGTCTTCAGTAAAGCGGGATCGAACTCCCGTCACGACCTGGAAACCTGAATCCACCGTTACTTCCACAAAGTTTACTCTTGTCAGCACCCCGATGAGAACGACATCATCTGCCATATTCCGTGTGATGGTTGGATTCTTTAGCGCATGAAGCATTTCGTAAATCCATTATATATTGTTTCTTCCACTTAGACCAAAAGTTTTCACCAAGTCTTGATATTTTTCCTTTTGATTAGAGAAAGTTTCTTGAATTCACATAATTTCCCTAAAGTTTATCGGCAAAAGTTAGTCCGATCTAGCGAAATTTAAGAACTTCACCGGCTGTAAAGAGCAACGGTTCTCACCAAGTCGTTGCATATGGTCAAAGGACGAGAATTAAATACAGCCTACCACTTGCAGAATTGTTATGAAATCGAACAATAATTGCTACCGAAGACTTCTCAAACATTCCTTTGCGTTTTACGCTCTCTTAAAGCCTCCCACCAAGCGCACGTTCAACTATGAACTCCATGTAATCTTGATTACAAATAAATCATGAAAATAATCATGCAATAATCTAGAAATTTCCTCAGTTCTCATTACTCTTCTAATGGTCATTGTCTGAATACATTATCGCAATTTCCCTTCTGAAATGTAGACAAACAACGCCATCAAAAGAGATTCAGCAGTACGGAATGTGAAGTCAGGTGAGAGCTCTTGTACATTGTAAACAAACGATATAAGATTTCTGCATCCTTCCAAATTTTTCATAAAATTGGTGAAATCAACACCACTGGAATAAAAGGAGAGTGTCGAGCAATTTCTATCCTAAGGTAGACTGAGAGTGGTTGATCTGCAGACTTGTAGAATACCTCCCAGATGAGGCATCTTCTTATGATCTTTGAACGATCTGGCCTTTGATCCAAAAACTGACTCCTAATTTTACTAATTTTGGCAATCCCTCCGTGTTTCATGCAGATATGCATCCTGTACTATTAGACCAGTAAGTGAAAGGAGAATTCATGAAGGATGTTTTCATCCTCAGAAATCAGAATATTAACCTTCCTCCTTTCAAAATTTCCTTTGTCATCGAGAAAGGACCAAAATTCTACGAGATGATTTTCACTTGATCTCTCTGCCAATGTTTACAATTCTTGGAATAGCATTGCGCTTTTCCACTTATCCACACATTTCGGCTTCTTCCAGTTCCTCAGTTGTCAAGGCCTTCGTGGTGACAATCTTTAACCCTTTTAATGAACCGTTTTATCCAAGCAGTCCTCTGTAATCTTCTTAGACTACTGTAATTCTCCAACACTAGTTTTCCGAATTTGCGGTGCATCCAAATTGGATGCATTACTTACCGTCTTTCGATATTCCAATTGATTCCATCGAGACCCTCAAAATTACTTATTTGCATTGGCAGCTATTCGGAAGTCAATTCAACCATTCTGGGCCTTGGAAGACGAGTTATCCTTTAATTAGATACACTTGTTCCTCGCTGAAGCTAAATCTGAGGGATTTGATTTTCCAGGGCAAAAAATACAATCCTCCGGCGATGTTAATTTAACTAATATTTCCTCAACTCGATTTTTTTATAAATGACTTAATTTATTAGCCTACCTGATCCAAAAGAGAGTAATTTGCGAATCAGTAAAAAAACGGCATACAAGATTCAAATTCAATGCTTTGATTATACGATAGAAATTAGCCTAGCTGATAAAAGCGCTCCCATTAACTCAATCTAGGTAAAGTCAACTTTACTGGGGAAACTCTAGTTTGAGAAGCAACAAAACGATTCAATTCTTTCGTCGTTGAAAAGTATCGAATTATGCTATCCGTCGCATACGCCTTCTGACATCCGAAAAACAGTGCAACTCGATCTTTTTTATGCCCACATTGGAACATTAGAGAAAGATATTCGTGGAATTCTAAGCTCACCCAACCCAGGAACTTCATTGCACCATCTATTCAGGCTAAACTTAAACATTCTGGTGATCATCATCCCAATCAGGGAGAGTTCAGATTTCCGCATCAGAAGCTTAATCCATCAAATGGGCCAGAAACCAACAGATCAAATATTGACCAATAGCCGAGAGACATACGCTTCAATTAACACGACTAGAGAGAAATGTCACCAAATTTTTGCAAATCAAAAATAGGCAGAGTCCTCTCTTTGTTCCATGACAGCCCTAACACCTAAAAGAAAAGACCTGAAGGCCCAACAACTGCGAAGAATCCTGAAACCATATCCTCCTTTATCCAAAGTTTCCGCAATTCCTCACTATTGGTTGCCACTGTGCAGTGTCATACCTCTCTAAATGTATGCATACCTTGTGGATGTACGGTAGCATCTTCGTATTTTGGTGCCTCCATGATGTCGTCATAAATGGAACTGTTCAAGAACTCACTAGTTTCAGATGATCCTGATATTTCCTCAAGGATGTTTGATGGTGGCAGCTAACATAAAGGGCTGTTAACCCCAACAACACCTCGAGTAAACCTATAAATTCTGAGGCGATTTGGACACATCAGTAGGATCGTCAGTGAACAGAAATCGTGAAACGTCCTATCCTTTTCATTAATCATTTGTGAAGCCTGTTTTATATCGGCGGTAAAAGCTATCGGGTGAAGTCTGAATCTCAATAGAAGATCAAAAAACATCAGGATACAAATTGGTCCGATGTAAACAATCATTAAGAAGTTCACCCACATCATGAGAGATGCATCGAATACACGCGAAATTTGTTGAGATCGATCATGAGAACCCTCTGTGTGGCAAATAGAAAGTAATCCGTTCTGCATCGCAGGTGTTTGGTACTAACTCGATAATTTTCATGTTGCAAGTATGCAAAAAGCCTGGTATGATTTGTATAGTTCCGGATTTCTGACAAACGTCTTCTAACCTCTAAATCGTCGTTCCGCAGCCTTTTGTGCTATCGCTTTAAAATATATTCTTATCCGACTTACGAGTAATCTTACCTATAACGTATTTGATATTCAATCCGATTCGAACCTTTGCAGCACACTATCATTACTAGGGTCAGAAAATCGTTTTTCGCTATGCAAACTCTCTAGTTCCCAAAACTTCTTGTTTGACCAGATATTAAGTCTTCTCAATAATTATATTTAAAGATGCAGAACACGTTATCCTGTCCTTCGATTAAGCACCACCCGAAAATTTGTTTCGGTAGCAACTAGTTTGACCCTTCAAACGCCTTATTCCTCCAATACACATATTGATAATAATCTGCGCCAAAAAGCAACTTTCCCTTTAGAACACGAATCGGGTTGGAAACCCTCCAGGAATATTTTTGTACATTTCTGCTTTTAAGATGAGTAAATCGAACCCGAGAATCTGCTCCTGTTACGAGAGCCTCTATTTTCACACTGAATGATTTTTCCCGATTTTTCAATACTATCCTCCATCAAAAGTCTTCTTAATGGACTCTTATCAAATGTAAAACAAATGATACTTCCTTCGATGACAGGTCAGTTTTAATTTACAGCATATCGCTCACAAACGAACGATACTACCATTATCCAACATGCATCTGGCTCTGTAACCTTTGTGTCATTTCTAATTTTCACATCGCAGGTTTGTAGCAACGCATTAGAGGTTTTCTTTCGAAATGTAGGAAAAAACCTAAGATTCTGCAACTCCCCACCCACTTCATTTATTCTCAAGCATTATTGACACTTAGTTTTATTCTCCACCTTAAAGCACTTGGCTTAGCTGTCCCTTGACATCTATTAAAGATCTCCTTCAGAGCAACTGTCTTGTTGTATGTTTTACCAAGACAAAAAAAGCTATAGACCTTCATATGCCTCACTTCCTCCGTAGGACTTCCCACTCTACATGAATTACGTTTACTACCCCTACTAAAATAAGCAATGATCCACCCTATCTCCTCCCTTTCAAGTGGTGCATTAGACCATGAGCCGTAGAGTTCCACTTCATGTATTATTAGATGCATAGGGGTTGTTGAAAATTAAACCGTATTTAGAACCGAAATAGAAAACAAGGCATTCCTCTCTCGCTCCAATTCTGTCCTGATAAATTCTCGTTTTCGATTATAATTGCAGAATAATCACTGTTTCTTCGATTAAATTCCAATGCTGTTAGGCAAAATTTTCAAAAGTACAGAGATTAACATTGGACTATAAGCTGGTTTCATCTAGGATTTTAAGCTACGAACCTGAATTTCCAAAGATCATATAAATGTCTAGTTTGACTATATCATCAGATCTATGCAGGGCGAGATTCAGCAATTTATTCATATGAGCGTTATGATTATATCACGGCTACTTCTATTTCTTCGAAATTTCTACAACAGAATCATAGTTTTCATCAGAAATTGAAAATCCACTTGCACTCAGGCATTTGCGGGATAAAATAGATCTTAAGTAGTTAAATTTCTCAACTTTAGATGAGATGTATTGTCGTGAATCGCGACTCAGGAATTCTAAAAGTTATTCCAATGACTATCGCCATTGAATTTGGAGGGAAGTCCAGTTTAGGCAGGCGGACAACTTGCTTCTTATCATTATAGATTCACTCACCTGTCCAATTCTTCAGTTTTCTTTTCAGCTCTGAATTGCCAGATATTTATCCTTTCGGCATAATCCTGGTGACGCCTCAAATTTCGCTTCCAAATGAGTCACAATCCAACAACTCTTCCATTTATGCCCAATTTACTCAACTCTTCCGTTTAACAGCTCAATAACTTTGACACTCTTCCAATGAACATTTATTTACATTAGTGTTCTTTATTTCATTTTCAATCCTAGTAAAGCAGCAGAAACCGCAGTTTTAGAACCTTCCTGTTTCGATTTTAAGTTCTCCATTTTTCAAATTATAATAATCATTATCATCCTACCTTGAGCAGTCCTTTCACTTGCAGGTCTTAACTAAATATGGATCGAGACCAAAGTAGGATGCAATTAATTCAATCCGAAGACCAAACGAATTTTCATTCTGCCGATGCACCATGTCGCGGAAGGTGAGGACAGATACTACTCAAAGAAGATGATGGAGCCTCAGAAATAACATGCCTTTATTTACAACACACTAAAACCAATATTCACCTCGGCATGCCGAGCTGAAAGTTACAGATAAGCTCAGGAATCCATTGATAGATTAGAGAGATCCGTGGCAAAAGAGGGGCGAGTAGAGGCAGGTGCGAAGTAAGCAACATGACGAAGCTTCGGTGCTGGGAGCATCAAATATATGTCAGCATGCCACCGACGTCCTAGGCAAGACGCCATCACAATCAATACTTTCTACAAAAGCTGCTCCAGTCGAATGCAGGTATTCCAGTTGGACGCGGCGAGCGACGAAAGCGTCAAAAGGCAGTTCAGTTTGTGAAAGACAACTTAGGCACTTGCGGTAAGAGAAATTCATTTTCTTCTTAAATGAATAATAAAAACTCATTAAGATCGACTGAATATTTTGTACATAGTAAATGTATTTGATTTCAATACTCTTTTCAAATGCAATAAAAGTATGTGAAAGTCTTCAGACTCTAAGTTATATATGTTGATTGGAGGGCAGTTCGAAAGGAAAGGTAACAGTCCCTCAATGAGAAAATATTTATTACGAATTCAAAGAGATACACATCGGATAAGCAAGATGCGCATATCTTCTCCCATAGTCATCCTCTGGCGAATCATTTGCTCCATCCAGGACAACAATATATCGGAAGCGGCATAGAAGAAATGTTACCTAGGTCGAGGAAACCTCGTCAGGAAGCTTAGCTGAACTTTTGCATCGATTCTGAATTACCAGGTTTTTCCAGATGCTTCTTCATATGTCCAGATGAAATCACTTGGACGATTGTAGGAGCATTTTTAATGAGAGAATCAATAATCTCCTATTAAAAAACTGACCAAATCAAGCAGCATGAGTCCTATGTTTTCGTGAAATATGCAAAGCCTTCCGCCAGTTGTCAATAATTGTCTGGCGGTTCTTCAGACCAGAAACCTTCAATTTTTACCAGTAACAAACATGTTTCCGCAAAGTCTATATCTTTAGGTAAGATCTCTCGTCACTATCATACCATTACTCCATTTGCGAGCAGTTCTCGAGACGCTGAATCTAGTTTGTCTGGTAGATCAATAAATTCCATGGGGAATTTGTAAATCATCAAAACTTTTAGTCTTTTTAACGCTTTACTATAACTTGTTATTAAGTAAATTGTCACTTGTGCTTGCTGCTTTAATCAGTTATTCTTCAAGGAACATATACAAATTCATATTCCAAATGAATAGTTTCTAAAATATTCTTTTCACACCTTCGAGGCAAATAATTTTAATTATTTATATTGGAATCTCCATTCAACAACGGTTCTTTGTCTGATAGCGAAAAAATAAAGGTGCGGTAGTGATCGAGTTGAGTGAAGATGCTTTTACCACATGTGCGTTGACACTTAGTCGCTTTGGCTTTCGTCTTGAAAAAACGTTAGAATCTATTCTACTTCGGTATGTGACTGAGGAAAACTGCCATTAGACATAACTGGTTTCTTAAAACAAAATGATTATACCACTATCCTGGAGAGAGGCATACTTACATCGGAATGTTAGGTTCCTATTAGACACTTCACTCAGAGACACTTTATTTTGTAAATAATGAGCTCTGATGCTTCCAAGGAAAGAGGCTTTGCTTTATATTGGGGTATCTCGTTTCTTATAAAATCTCAAAGAGAGTAGCGCATTTTATATTGAAAAAACTGGATTCAGTGACCAAATCAGAGACATATTGAATCACTGAGGTCTCATAGACCTCAAGGAAAGAGGCTTGCTTTTATATGGGGTATCTGTTCTTATAAAATCTCAAAAGAGAGTGGCATTTATATTGAAGTAACTGGTTCTCGAGTGACCACCAATCAGAACATATTAGAATCACTGAGGTCTCATGGACCTCCAAGGAGAGGCATACTTTATAAAGAGTAACTCGTTCCATGTGATTTCTAGGAGAGAGGCATATTTCTGGAATAACTGGTTATTGTGATCAATCATCAATAATGAGAGACATTTCACATTGGAATCACTGAGCTCTCATGTGACCTCCAAGAAGAGAGGCATAGTTTATATTGGAATAACAGTTTCATCGACCTTCAATGATAACACATTAAATAATTCATTTGAAATATAGTTATTGTGCATGTCATTTTGTAAAACACATTGTGAAATGTGATTACGATACATGCTTATTGTTTACAGGAATAAAAAAAATCCCTTTCGCAAGCTTGAGAGATAAAGCTGATTCACATACGTTATTACAAAAGTAGCAAATATTATATGTTGATACAGACATAGCAATGACTTTATTGTTTACACATTGCAATATTTATGCTATGATTCTGTTTCCGACATTTATTTTTTTACTACAAGTATATCAAGGTTTTATCATTCCATTTTTTGTCAAGTGAATTAGATTCTAGAATGGTAGTTGATAATTCTTGTAAAATCTCATAATCATCCACAGGTAGAGATGCCATGTAACTCAGCAGTGCAAATATCTCTTAGATAACATTTCAAGCCAGCCTGTCTGACAATGCTTAAAGAAATTGACATGACGGATGAGAACTACTCTAGATTTAAATCAGTTTATTTAATCTAGGTTATCATATAATTGATTGACGTTGCTTTGTCATATAAACCTACATGACTGAAGCATTTAAACATTACTAGAATGGCTCATTTAGAAACCCCTTTACAGCATAATGTACTAAATTCTTAATACAGAAGAAAATAAAATTTAAACATTGTGAGTTCAAATTTAATCGATGTGTTTAGAATAGTGATTTTCGCTCCAGCTACTAGTTTGGCTCCTTTTCTAATTTATAGCAAACCTTTGACGCCGCCATCCTGCAATCTCTATCAGAGTTAGAAGTTGTTGTTTGTTTTCATGTCTGCAAGTGGTCATAGAGCATCGGAAGCTCCTTCTTATGTATTTTTATCATGTTTTTATTAGATATTGAAAGCAATATCTACTCTTACCACATGAGTAACGCATTGGATTATAAATATTCAAGATTGTTTTAGTATTTCACAACGCATTCTTCATGTATTTATGTGTATCACCAGTTACCACGTTCCAATTTATTACTATTGTCGCAACTGGCTCTTAGCAACATTATTCAACTTATGCTGACAAAAGGCAGCTAGCATTGAATTTATATCTGCATATATTGAATAACTTGTATATATGTAAATAAATCATATATTATAAATAATAAATACAGATCGCTCAATTCGACAGATAAAACGCAATATCACATGCAGCCATTTTTGACCAGTAAATTTAAATCTCCACTAGCAGTTAAAAGCAAATACTCAGGCAGAAACCCCAAGCAATTTAAAGTTATCGATGTTTTCTATAAAAGGATAAAGAGAACTCTTATATCTTTAACATGCATTTTTATTTATTTAAACAAATCTTGGCATGCGTTTGATTATATCAAATTAAAGTAATCCGGCAAATTAACTAATTATCAAATTAACTTAAAATTAACTTTGTTTGATGAATTAAATCTATTTACTTAAATAAAATTAAAATGCTTTATTAATTTTATCGATATCTTCACTAAAACCTTTTGCTCTACATAGTATATGCCAGCAATCTTAATCGTGTAATTATCTAATATTATTTTATTTAAATAAAAAATTATTGTGTGTATGTATTATGTCTACATCTCCTCCTAAACCACTGAGACTAGTTTCAACTAGAGTTAGTACACTTTTATTTAAGACAAGAGAAATTTCCCTTCAAATTTCCAAAGCCCAAAGTTACTTAAAATTTCCTATTTAATTAAAATTAAGCAAATCGTTTTTCCATTTATCTTGGAAAAATTATCTTACGAAACTATTTTTTACACCTTCAGTGACAATTTCATTTCATACAATTTGTTTCTCTCATTTTAATATTTTTTAAAATTAATATATAAATTCGCAACAATATTCTTGATTGCTGAAGAATAAGCACAATTCGAATAAATATATATATATATAGTTGCCAGAATACATTCTACAGAATTCTGACGAATGCTGAAAGAAAATTTTAAAAATAGACGATACAAATGTATATCCCAACTAATGATTGATTTATTTTCATTCTTTAAATTGAGAATAATTAACTAGTTAATTTAATTGTTTAACATATTCATTGAAACCTTTCTTTTCTTTGGTAATTGATTACAAAATTTGAAGTATCGATATAACAACTAATAATTTATGGAGTAGCTGTTTTAAATCATTTGTTTCAATTGATATTCCCATTTTAATTAAAACACGTTTGATAAGAAAAAAATTGTGTATTATAATTTTTATACAATAGTAGTTTTACATTAGAAATATTAGACAAGAAGCATTTTAACTGAGCAAAGCCAGATATATCAGTTTGTTTACCGTATAAAAAAGTGGGAGTGAAATGCGGCTGATGGGAGCTCATAACTTCTAAGTAATTCTGCTGTCAAAAACTTTCAATATAAAAAAGTAGTTTGTTATAAAGTGATAATTCCCCTGAAGTTCTTTTCCTATCTTTGTCTTAGCAGAGTAATGGGAAATGATAAATTGGGGAGGGATTGAATAGCGCTTTTCAGCTCATAACTTCTAAGCAATTTAGCTGACAAAAACTTTTAATATAAAATTGTTCGTTATGATAAGGTAATTCCTAATTGAATTTTTTTCTATCTTTAGTCGTAACAGAGCTGTGGGAAATGATAAATGGGGGAGGAGAATGAAACGTCGGTAGCTCATAATTTCTGAAAAATTTAGCTATCAAAAAAAGTTTCAATACAGAAGTTGTTTATGAAGAGACAATTCGTATTTTAGTTATCATTCCATCTTCTAACTGAAGGAATTATGGGAAAATGTACTTCGGTCCCCACCATTCTCACCCCTTTTAGCTGGTTGCCATTACAAACTCAGGTAATTTTTCTCCGATCTTGCAACATATCCTACGCCGGTTAAAATCTAATCAAAATTAAGTTATGTGTTCACAAAATATGGGCAAAATATGTATAATGTCTCTACTAATACTAATACGGAAAAGAACATTTCGCCCTCTATTCTCATAAGGATTAGGCTGTAAGAATGCAGGTGAAAGAGACTGCAAATGACAGGAGCTTTCCAACAAGGTAACATGCATAGGTTAAAACGTACTTCTAAGTTAGGGAAAGGAGGAGGGAAGGTGGGAAAATCCTTTTCAGCTCATAACTTCTAAGCATTTGTAGCTGTCGTAAACGTGTAATTCAAAATTATTTGTTATGATAAGGCGATAATTCGCAATTTGATTTTCTTTCTATTTTCAATTGTAAAGGATTTATAGAGAAATGTTCCACCCCCATTTCCACCCCTTTGAGCTGATGGCTCATCTACGAACTGACCGAGCACTTTACTATCAACACATCCGAGTCTGGTTAAGGTAAATTAAATTACCCTGTTATCGCGTTCACAAGATAACATGGGAAAAAGCGTTATACATATCTATCCATTAAAATTCAGAGGTAAACAAACGTATGTATGTATGTCCTTCTATCTTCTCAGAACCGCCGAACGGAGAAGGCGCGGAAAGTACCAAAAGATGGGGAATAATTCAAGAATCCCTTTCGGCCATTTAAATATCGAAATTTTAGTTAGTGAAAAAAGATATTAATTAAAACTAATTCTTATAAAACTTTCATTTGTTTCGGTTCTTTATAACAATACTTTTCATTGTTACAGCGCAATTCAAAATTTATTTTATTGAAGTCGTTTACTTTAAGAACATTGTACAATACAATAAAAAAGTGACATGAAATAAAAAAGTATTGTTGAAAGTGAATATTTGTGGAACTATTTTAAGCTGATATTTGGAAGTTACTATTTTTGCTTTGTTCAATTCTCGCTTTTCGATGCCTAAAAAAGAAAAGGAGGAATTACAGAAGATGCTGCCAGTAGACTGGGAGGCAATTGATAAACGTGAAAGGAGGAGTTGTTGAAACTGAAGAAGCAAACCACTGTGAAGCAACTAGTCAGTATACCTGGACAAAACGGAAAAACAGAAGAATAAATGGCCATTTGATATCAGACATGGCAGCAGTGGGCAGGAGAGGAAAGAGCTGAAGAAACAGAAGAACAAAAGAAATGACGATTGCAGTAATGGACACGAAGCCAGAGAAGAGCCGAAGAAACAGAAGAACAAAAGAAATAGCCATTAATAATTGTACAACGTGGCCAGTAGAGAAGAGCCGAAGGAACAGACGAACAAAGAAATATGATTAATCAGCCATACTACAACATGCAAGAGAACGCCGTCTAAATGTTATTGAAGGACAAAATCACCATTAGATACAAACTTTTTGCAGCTAGAACTGTTCTGAACTGAAGAACACTGTTAGGTAGCGCAATTGAAGCGCCACTGACCCGACATCTAATCAACCATTATCAAGCTGAGATCGGAATGAAAGCAGCCACCGACCTGAGCTGTGGCTCAGCATTCGATTTGGTGATCAAACACATCATCTGCCCTCGCAGAGTGTTAACCGTGAACTATCTAAAATCCGCCCCTGCGGAACTATGGTAATTTAATAACTATCCGCCCTTGCGGAACTATTATCTTTATTCACCCACTCAGCGGTGAAGTGAAAGGAAAACTACCCAACTAGTGTTATTATTGTTTACAATATGTTGAGTGTCAAATTTATTTTTCTACTATCGACGACTTTTCGTGACTAACACTCAACATAAATTGGTCCGTCGATTGCCAAAGGATTATTATTTTGTGCCATGGATCCAGAAATAACGCATTAAATGGTTGCGTGTGCCGCTTAGACAATGCACAAAACTGGAAAATTACATCAAACAAGGTAAATTAGCCTGAAGATAAATTGTGTTAGAAACAGAGAAACTACGAAGGTGACACTATTCGAAAAAAGCTTTTGATCTCCAAAACGATACTATGACTGCCACCAGAGCTGATTTACAGAAACTGATGAAGCTATAGAACAGATGGAAACATCTCTGGAAGAAATGGGATAAAGTCTAAATGCCTCATTAAATATAACAGTGATGATAAGAGTACTTCAGCTCAATATTAAAGAAAATAAACTGGAAAAGTTACTAATTGTTAAATTGCCGAATTCTCTTCCGCAATTTAGCGGAAAGTATGAAGAGTTTGGTAACTTTAAATTCAGTTTATTAGTTTAATAGAAATAATGATGGATTGAGTAATACTCAGAAGTTATACTATCTTAAATCTTACGTGGAGAAGCTAAGCTCATATCAAAAACTGATGATACTTATAAATCGGCTATTAAAAGTATCGTTACGAAAACAAGAGAGCATTTTTGATTCTCAAATATTAAGTTTAATTAATCGAAAAATTAAACAAGAAGGTCGGCAGAAGATTTAAGAAAATTGTTAGATACTGTTAAAAAAGAATTAAGAACACTAAAAACTTTAGAATATGAGAGAAACAATCTTTCTGATGTATTGATTATAAATTTGATTCTCCAGAAATTAGACAAAGAAACTAGAAAACAATTTGAAATAACTTTGAAGAGTAAAGTACCTGATCTTGATAATTTTTTGACTTTTGGAAAATCGTAGTCTTGTCTTAGAATACGTAAATAAAAATGTACCATCTAAGTCATTTTCTAAGATCAGTCATATCATAAGTTTCGTAGCAATGATAAACAAAACCAAAGAATATCATCAGTTCCTAAGCCTAATAAATCATTTGTGGTTGGTAGAGAAGATAAAATGAAAAATATTTATTATATAATAAAGATTTTCACCCTTTATATAGATAGAATTTCAGAACATTCTGTTCATGAAAGAATCAAGCATGTTACAAAGAAAACATATGTAAAAATTAACGCCCATAAGGGTCCTTGAGAAGTACTTAACATGTCGTATTTGCAATTCCAAAACGCATAATACGATGCTTCATCCAAAACAATCTAGCTGGAAACACTCAAGCATCCAGGCGGCGCCAATTAAACCTCATAAATCTGATGGTAGTATAAACAGCGCTCGAATTCATCTGGCTGTGTTGAAACAATCCTGAACATTTGGCTGACCTCAATTTCTTATAACTCCAACAAAATCGGTTATTCTAAATACCGCGGATATTTATGTTAGGAGTGAAAATGAAAGATATAAATTACGGTGTCTTTGGATTCTGCTTCTGCCAGTTGTTTGCCTCAGTAATAGAGCTTGCAATCTATTGAATTTAAAGCGAGAACCTTTCAAAACATATATACTGGTATTGGGGAAACAGTCAAGAAATCAAGGCCAGAGTAAAAAATAAATATTTCGAACGAAGAAGAACTTATTCGCGCAACTGCGAATTCTTAGTCCTCGCATTACATCATTAATCCCGTCACAAAAAATAAATATCTCGAACATTGAAATTCCCACCACGTTAAACTAGCTGATCCAAACTGCTTTGTATTCACGAAAATAGATATGTTAATTGGAAGTGATATATTTTTTGATTTTACTTAAGGCGATATTAGATTAGATAATGGTAGGTTTAATAATATTACAAGAATCAGAATTAGATATGTTGTATCGGGAAAATTGCCGACTGAAGTCACTCCAACTATTGTTTGCGTTGCAGTTGAGACAAATTTAGACAATGCAATTAAAGAATTTCTTTGAAATTGAATCTTTTCCGACAGATTGCTTTCAGATTCAACCAAAAGTGAAGAAGAAAAATTCGTGAGAACACTTTTAAAACCATATGTAGAACTGAAGTCAGGAAGATATATTGTTCCTACTTGAAAAAAATGCAGATTCCGTATTAGGATTTTCATGAGGAAACTGCAGTTAAAAGGTAAAGGATTGGAGATCAATTAATTAAAAATAACATGCATTGCCACACTATATAAGGCATTTTTTTGCAGAATACTTAGATTTGGGGACATATGCAAAAATAATAGATGAGGATAATACGCAATTATATTCTCATCAGTGTACCTACAAGCCGGAAAGACTACTACTCACCTAAGAGTGGTCTCTTTTGACGCTTGCATAAAAGCTTCAACTGGTCAGTCATTGAATTCTATAACTCAACGGAGGGTTCAATTCAAGTGTTGACAGATAATTTTCATTAGTAACGTAGATTTAGAACACAAATATGCGTTCAGCGTGATATTCAAAAGATGTATAGACAGATATTAGTTGCAACCATCCAAAGATATTTCCAAGAGAATTGTTTGGAAGAACTAACTTCACCGATCAAAAATCTATGAAGCTAAATACTGTTACATATAGGGTAAGGCCGCTCCATTTTTTAGCTATGTAAGAGAGTTCTAAGGATCTCTTACAGATGCTGAACATTAAGATTTCGAAGCAGCAAAGATAATTTCCAGTATGACATGTAATGAATACTCTGTCAGGTGCAGCAGCTCTCTAACGTCAGCAAAAGTTTGTTGATCTTGGCAATGTTCAGCGTATGGAGTGTTAAATACTACATAAATCGGAATGATCGAATCATCAGCTCCTGCTTGTAATGATTTTCATCGAATATTCATTTGAAGATACGCAAGTAAACGACTAGTAAAGGCATTCAGGATGCTTTGGAAGCCCTCAGCCTGATCAGCTTAACATTTGATACGGTGCAGAGCGAAAGGTTCTTTAACAAAAAGAAGAAGTATTGTCACAATCGCTATGACTACGATCCTCTAGATCATTGGTCCAGGTATAGCAAAGGCAAAATATTTTGCAAGCTTGTTGAGAAACTTGACTGGAATGACACATTTACCCAAAGTCCCATCAAGTGCAGGAATTGACTCTTCTTCGTTAAACTGCGAAGGTTAATGAAATTAACGTTCAGAGATATATCTTGAGGAGGATGTGAATAAAATCGAACTGCAGGGTTCTTGATGCTTGGAACGCTGCTACCGGTGCAGTTAGGCATACAGATGTGCACCTCTAGGACTCATTCAAAACCAAACTCGTGTGCAGCAAATCAAGGGTTTCTCCATTGCACTTACAGTGCCTAGGTTGAACTTGCTGCAGCTCTACTATTACGATGATTAATGCATAAAATTGTTTCCCTTCTTGATCTTCCTTTAGACAAAATTTGTCTATGGACTATTCAAAAAAATTGTCCTAGCCTGGTTAAATAGCAACCTCACATGCTGAAACCTTTGTCAGCAATCGAGTTGCAAAATTCAAAGCCTCTGTTCCACCAGTGGAGGCATATCTCTTAAAATGTGATATCACAAGAGATGTCCTTTCCAGAGTGCTGATGTCAAATCATAGTCAACGACTGTGGTGGCGGGGATTCAGGTTTCTTTACTGTGACATTATCGACGATGAGTACCTTGTCCTACGTGGACAAAAACTTTGAGCAAGAATTAAAGCAAATGTGACTATTCTAGTAGATGACTATGTGACTTTGACTTTCTTGATAAACTTTTAGAATCTTACCAGAATAATTATAGTAGTTTAATTAGGATTTTAAGTTTTTTGTTGCAGGTTTCTTAAGAACTGTTTATAAAAAATGGAAACAGGTTTCCTCACTTCTTTTACAGAGTTACACGCAGAGCAGATGCTTTGATTAGGCACTACAGCAACTTTCTATAGGAGATAACTTTGCTCTTCAAGGATGGTAAGAGTGTTCAGTTTCCAGCAAATTAAAAATCCTAGATCCTTTCTTAGATAATACATTCAGTTTTGAGAGTTGGTGGTCGTTTAAAAATGCTAATTAGATTATGATGCTATAAACGTCAAAATTATCTTACCTAATGGTGTAAGATAACAAAATTGATATTTGAATTCTATCACAAAAAGATATTTGACATTAGGTGCCTCTGGCTTCTTACTGCATCAGGTTCGTAGGCTGCATACCTCCTAAATGGGTAAAAAGAAACAAGTCTATGATTGTCACACTGTTTACCAATGACTATTATAAAAATAAACCAGTAATAGCAGATCAAATAATAATGGTATCTTCCTAGGAAGAGGTTACACCCATTTCCATTGTACAAATTGTGGTATTGATCTTCTGTGGTCCATTTCTTATTAAATATTAAGAAATCAGAGAAAGGGGCATATATCAAAAATTTATGTATCTATATTCATTTGTCTATCAACTAAAGCCATACATTTGTAAAGCTGTTTCGATTCGTCTCGGAAGCCTTTAGTTGCTTCTCTTAAAAGATTTATTCCGAAAGAGGAAAAATAGTACATGATACTATAAGATTAACGCTACAAAACTTTAAAGGAGCTAAATCAGAACTAAATCAGCTTATTATGTAATCAGAAAACCAGATGATATAACAGCTAACTATCTTTCCTCTCAAAGAATTAATTAGGAAACTAATCCCTAAGATTCCCAATTTTGGGTGGTTTATGAGGAAGCAGGTGTAAAGTCATTTCAAAATATCACGCTAGCACTATAGGTTTATATATAATAACACTTGAGGAATTTGAATGCAATAATTATTCAATCGAAGGAATATTAAATTCTCCGGCTTTAAATTCCTTGTCTTCAGATTATAAATGAGTATGAAGTGCATTGACACCAGCTCATTTTTACATGACATCCTATAACCAGCTATTCCAGAAACCAGAGAATTATAAATATATTGAAACAATGTATCTAGAGTGGCAACAACTACACTAAATTCACATGATACTGGAAAAAAGTGGCAAAGGAATATTTGGTCATTCTCAACAGCGCTATAAAGCGTTCAAAAGATAATTTGAGAGGGTATGATAGCAGATAGTAAAGCAAGACAATTTACCGCCAGTAAATAAGTCACTTGCAAAAATCAGAATAGTTAGAGGCACAGAGCTACGCATTTATAGAGTAGTTAATTAAAACTGCATCTGGAAATATGCTACTGAGATCTATTTTAATAGTATTCTTCCTAATCAGAGAAGTCACATTATTAAAATATATTTGTTGTGTTGTATGTTATTTTTGTATGTATCAGTATTTTCTTGGGATTGCATTATATCACATTCGGTATTATGTATTATTTCTTTAGTTTTCTTAGTTAATCATAATCTTATTATTCTTGATTATTTCATTGCACATATATTGTAGAATATTAATTTCTGTAATAACCATTTTATATATACTAGTATTGTCAGATTAGATATTAGAAATTGGGGCAATTTCATGCCCCTGAAATGTGTGGTAAGCGCCAATCTGGCAACCTGATCTCGACATCTAACACCACTTATCAACTGAGATCGGAATGAAAGCACACCGACCCTGGAAAGCTGGGC
Source organism: Araneus ventricosus (assembly GCA_013235015.1). Lineage (NCBI taxonomy): Eukaryota > Metazoa > Arthropoda > Arachnida > Araneae > Araneidae > Araneus > Araneus ventricosus. Next base: position 457,177 of record BGPR01000498.1, on the reverse strand, counting down.
TCGTATTCGAGGGTGATCAAAACACGACCACCCCCGCCTAGATGTTAACCCTGTGAACTATCTAAAATCCGCCCTGGTTTGGAACTTCAGTTAATTATCAATAACTAGTCCTTTGCCTTGGGAACTATTATCTGTTATTCACCCACTCCAGTGGTGAAGTAGTTGAAAGGAAGACGCTTACCCAACTAGATTATTTTATTGTTTTCAAATGTTTGAGTGTCGTCAAATAAATTCCTTTTCTACTATCGAGACTTTTCAGTGACTACTACTCCAAATAAACACAGCTGTGGGAGGAAATGCATCTCTGTATACAATGCGGAGGGTCAGTTTACCGGGATGGAAAGAATACCACAGAGAGAATTTACACTCATTGTTGTCAGTATAGTAGGTATGAGCAGGTCAGTTTATCAAGTGAGTAATGAAAGGATTGATGGATTACCATTATGAATTATCAGTAATGTCAAAAAATAACATAAGGTCAATACAGTGCTTCAATGGCATTTGATTAAAATACTCTGCAAGGGAGAGGAGCACTTTGCTTCCAAGATTCCTAGATTTATCACAGGGATTTCTCTCACACCCAGCTGAAGCAGGAGGTAAGAAAAATACAGGCTACAACTGCAGCTTAACAAATTATCAACACACATTAGGCACTGTGTCACATGACTGGTATTATTCGAATTTAGCCCGTGCAACGCTCAGCCATACAGTGGATAATATATATATATATAAACTATAGTATACTTCCAATATAACCTTTAACGAAGGGTGTTTTTGGAGTTCAGGGTCATGATCGATAAAGATCGTAGAATTTCCGAAAGTTGATATATTGAGAACCATTATGACGAGTGGTAGACTTCCTATAAGGAATCTAAAATTAGAAACTTTGGCTTAAGAACATGTGTGCTTTCAATAATCAGATAAAATACAGAACTAATTAACAACATTTCACAAATGCAAGTTTCTCTTGATAATTTGTGTGAAACTGCATAGTTATAATAATTAAAACCCAACGCTGAATTGGTATTAATCAGAAATCGAAAACCATTTCGCTGAGAAGAAATACTATAGGTATTGTATTTCTGTTCAGAAAAAAATTCGAAGATACAAATAAGAGACGTCTTCTAGCGTTATAAAACCTAAATCATCTTGTGTTTCCGTGCGATTGCATGCTTGAATTTAATTCCAGTATGTTTCTGCATATAATTTCTTTTGATTATAGCGGATGCTGAATTTTAAATAAGTTATTATATTTTCACAAGTGAGTTGCGCATGCACTTCTACCTACTATTTCATTTTGAAATTAAATAACCTTTTCTTATTTAGAGTTTTGGTTCGCGAAAATACTCATCTGCTCATATTTCTAATCAATATATTTTAAAATCTAATGGCAAAATATCAGAAAAAATCAATAAATTATAAAATAATTTTCTGCTTTCCTTTCTTTTAATATACTAGAACTAGGCAATCATCAATAATGCTGGAATCGAAAGGATTCTTGTTAGAACTCACCAGTATTCAGACTTCAAGGATACTTGATAACACCCTCTCCTGCCAAAGATTACCAAAGCTTTTCTTCCTTTGCTGACGGTCAGAGGCGAAGTCATCAACATGGAGAGCATCATAGTTAGTCTTTTCGGCTCATTTGCTCAACGATGACAGGTTATTTTTCATCGCACATTCCATTCCCTAAAACCGACCTCAGCTGAAGTATGAAGATGAAATATTTTGTGTCACCAACTTTTCTCCCCTGTCTGACGTCCAGATTGGTCAGACGAGTCACAGCATGGAGAGATCATAGAGTTTGTCTTTTCAGCATCATTGTAAACAAACTATGGCATGTTGTTTAAATCGACATCTCAGTCCCCTAAAAACTAAGAAAGTCTGAGATGAAAGTATTTTTGTGTGAAGTTGTTACCTGCTAGCCAGTTTTAGAAACTCTTTGGACAATTTACTTCCTAAACCTAATTCTAAATGGTCATTCGGTCCTCATCATACGCAAATTCGGTCGCAAGGACTCGAAAACGAGGAAATCCGAGGAAAATTGAGCGGTGGCGTGAAGTTTGGGAAATCTAGTTGACATTAAGAACTTCAGTTGGGCAAAATAGTCCACAAGAGGATTGTTAAATCTTTCGTTGATGTTCTTTTTACAATCAATAATTTTGAAAAATTTTTATTTGGAAAAAGAGTAAAAATGTTGATTTTTGACCATCCATAGCAACATTTTGTGAAGTTTTATTTTACTATCATCTTTAAAAGCTTAAATACTCAACCTGTGTTCACAATGTTTCTTCATGGTTAGAATACAAACAGTCTCTTGTAATGTTTCGTTTCGCTTTAGTTTTGTCAGAAATGTCATCATTGCATGAAATCTAAAATTTCCAATATCATTACAGGCCTAATAATGCTGGCCTCTTAGGGGTCAAATGGTCATTAAAACTCAAACTTATTTTAAAAAGAAAAGATCCTCAGAACAAATAAAACAATAAAAAAAATAAGTAAAGGAGCTTAAATTGTTTTATTTAGAATTTTGTTATTTTGAAAATTTTTTTTTAACAATATATTGTTGCATGAATTAGAAATTGTTGTTAAAACTAATTGTTTAGTACTTTTTCAGCTCTTTTAAATAGGTCTACCTCCGTATCAAAAGCGTCACTTCCGGTTTATTGTTTATACTATAACTTTGCTTGTAATATCGATGAGAATAAAAAATTAAAAAAAGTATTTTTATGACTAAATTTATAGGCCTATAAATTGAACAAATAAAACAAATTTTAAAATTTTTCACCAAAGGAAGATTTTAGAGTAGTCACATCAGCTAAGAGAAATGGGAAGAAAGAAATTGGAACAATAAGTAAAAAACTCGAAAGCAACACAAGAAAAACAAATCGAAATTAATCTTCCCTTTTCCTTATGTGGAGAGAATGAGCTTCTCTACCGTTGAGGATGATTCAAGTGGCCATGATTAATAAACACAGAACAAAAGGCATTTTCACTTGACATAGCCTTGCCTTTTGGTCTCAGAATGATATCTAAGTATGTTTTCAAATCTAGCCCAGTGTATTGGAGGTTAGAGGTTGAAAATGGGAAATCGACAAAGGCAGCCGAATAAACTCAACTGCTGGAGAGAAAGCATATAAAAAAATAAAATTAATTATTCTGTGGTTAGCCGACTTTCAGGGAAGCAGTTAATCCTCTACAAATACCAGCTTAGATTGATTAAATTTACTTTTCTAATTAAAAAAAAATGAAAAATCTACACCATGAAAGATCCATTAATTATAGTTTAACCTTTTTTAGAAAACATTTTTAAATCTTTAGTTAAGTCTTTAAAATTCGTTGCGTCAAATTAATAGTTAGGTCAGATTTAAATAAGTATTTTTGTTGTCTTTCGAAAAGGCCATTTTGTCTCTGAACGGACATTTTTGCTTGGAATGCAAGTGGTCGCTGTATGAGAGGTTTCCTTTGCATTTCAGTTTTTTTCTAGAAATTCAAACAAAACCATACATTTAATAAGTAAATAAACCTTCTACTTCTTAGGGTTTTAACCTTCAATAGGCTCGCGTTCGTATGTACAGTGCTTGTATCACGTAGTTATTACATATTTATATAGCCTCGTTTTTTGCAAAGAAATAAACCCTGTGTTATTAAGCTTTATGCTAGCAAACATTCAATGAAATTGTGCTTAAATTTATGCTCAATATATGCTTATCTCTGCATACACCCGCTGGAAGGTTCTATTCCTAAGCGGGTGTGCCAGTGCTCCTATGATTGGCAATCTTCCAGCAGTCGCGCGTATGCAGTAGCACACTCGCGCAGCTGGAAATCCAGCCTTGCCTTCCGGTCTTCTGCGAAACCCTTCAAAGAGAAAGATGTTACCAGCTCAAGTGCTTTTTGCCATGAGGAACTTCGAATCGACTTTCTGATTATGGAGATGTATTTAACTTAATGATTCCGAAGCTTTAGTTAGGCACAGCTACCCGTTGGCGCAGTGTCGAACCCTGGAGGAGAGGTTACCAACTCAGGTGTTTCTTGCCGTCACCAACTTTGAGTCGATTTTTTAATCATGATGTGTGTTTAATTTCATGATTCCCAAACTTTAGTGAGGTACTACTTCCCGCTAGCGCAATATCGAACCCTAGAGGAGAGGTTACCAATTCAGGCGCTTCTTGCCATCAGCAACTTTGAGTCGATTTTTTAATCATGATGTTTGTGTAATTTCATGATTCCCAAACTTTAGTGAGGCACTACTTTCTACTAACGCAATGTTGAACCTGGAGGCGAGATGAGTTGCTGCCATCATCATTAATAGTTCATCACTGTTTTCATATATTAGAGTTATTACATGATATTCGGTTTCTTTGTCTCTAAATAGTACATACATAAATGGAATAAATCTCGAGTCAGTGTGTATTCTACCTTGCAACTGCTGCCGTATTAAGATATAGAAAAAAATGTTTCTATATATATATTTCTCTTGTGCGGCTACCGTAAAGCACGTTATTCAGCAATAGGATTTGGTAGCGTGTTTGGTAATTGATGGATCACGTGATTTCACTTTCTAAAGAAAAAAAACGAATGCGATTTAATTTTGTGCATTTTTTCGTCGAGTTAAATATGAATCTGAGCCTTACTGTTAAATGTCATCGAAACAATGAAAGAAGGTGAATTTAATGTGCAAATGAATTAATTGAAGAAAGTTTTGAAAGGCGTTCAGGAAGAAGGATAAACAATTTGTAGTAAAATGCTCAGTGTACTGGCCAGACTTCAAAATACGTTGCTGTCGCCAAAATGAAATTTCTTTTGCTCAAGCATTCTCCATATTTAGTATTCCTGATTTTTTTCCTTTTGGAAAGCTTCTTAAAGGTTGACGACGAAACCGCACAGCGTTCTTAAGTCTTACCGATTTGTTCTTAGGATTCTCTTTAAGTATCTTGAAACTCTTATTTGCCAGGGTTTTCTTTGTTTGGTCATTTGAATCGTCATTTTATCTTTTAAATGCTTACAAAATCAAGAAGAAGACCTTTTGCAAGCTCAACAAATTTATTCTGTGCTCATTTAAGTGAAAGCATCAGAAGCAAATCTACATAGTTCAACCATAAATGGTTTTTGTTAGGGTGCACAGTATCCTCATTGAAGCGAGTAGGATTTGATAGTAAACCTGGAAGGATTGTTACACAATCTTTCTGAGGGTTTGCGAGTGTTAGTGATCAGGGGGCAGAGCCCCCTAGCACTCATATAAACTGGTTTTCACAAACAGTAGAAAATATTGTTACGAAAATAGTTCTCCGTTTGTACGATGAAAGCAGTCTAGCAAGAGGATAATGGAGAATGAAGCTTTATTCACGAATATTCCGGGAAACACGAAGCACAGGTAACACGAAAAACAACACTTGTACAAATTAGCAACAGAAACAGACAACAAATCACTAAAATTAAAAGTAACAGCACTTTCAATTTCTCTCAGCGTTTATCAGCTTATATCAGCACTGCGGACAGAACTACAAAGAGATTGTTTGCTAGTTTGGCTAGTTTGAGTACCTTGGTATTTATGCCTTTTCCGACAAAGCGTGACGGCGCATAGCATTATCTGTAACAATCTCTATATCTCCCAATCCCAATACAGATAGGACAATAATTCCTCTATTTTTCGAAACCTTCATTGTGCCGCCAAGTCCTGGATTGGCTTCCATCCAATACGAATCCCTGTAAATATCTCTTCCTAACCATGAGACTAACATGGCAGGGAAACAACATTACAGTTTTGCAACAATATTGAATTGCATTTCTTGCCGATAATTTATTTTGAATCGTTTTCTTTAGGTCGATTGGCTCTTCCTATGGCTGTACCCTATTCGATGAGCAAATTTGCTTGCGTTGGTTTCAGTGAGTCTCTCCGGTATGAACTGGATTTGTGGGGAGTGCAAGTAATTTCTATTGAACCTGAGTTTTTTGAGTAAGTAAAAAAGTTAATACAGTTGAACATAGCTCATTCGGAACGTTTTCACAGAGAATTAGAGGGTAATTTGAATTTTTCTCGGGGTCTACGAACTTCCTTTTTAAGATAACGCTAGAATATCGTCTATAGTTCGAATTTATTTTGTTTAATTTGAAAAAATTAAAATTGTAAAAATATCTTTCTATTTCTCATTTGGCCTTTTCTGGTTGAATACGTCCAGAAGCGACTCAAAGTAACTTTACCAATCGAGCAAAGAAGCAATACAGTGCCCTCCCCAACCAGAAGGACAACGTTTCTAACCCATTGCCACATTTTATGTTCTGACCCAGCACCCATATGTAACATGTGAAATTTCATTTTAAGTATTAAGCATATTTTATGTACATTGCACATGCAAAAACTTTTATACCCAAAGACAAGCCCACTTTGGTGCACATATCGGTGATTTAATTGACACCCTAGGTGCCAATCCTCATGTCAATGTTTTTGCTTCTTTAAGTGAAGTTCAACTTTTTAAAATGAGTTGGTTTTAACAGTTATAATGTCTTAAAATTTTTATGTGATCTGAAAATAACGAACGTTTGGCGCAGTATGGCCAAATTGGCCCATGTGCCATTAAACCAAACCAAACATCAGATAAAGGGGTCTATTCTGGTACCCCCGGGTGGGTTGGGGTCCGTTGTTAACTTTCGGAACCCAACCCAACCGGGGGTACCAGAATAGACCCCAAAGAAAGGAGACTACTGGAATGGGCAGGTTTCTACTTTTCCTGGAAGAGTAGAGGTGAAGAAAAAAGTCCGAGCTGTGCCAGTCAGGTCGGTTGAGCACGACAGAGGCTTAAATATAATTATCATTACATTATTAACTAATTATGTTTATTTATTAAACTTTAAAAAATATAATTAAATCTTTACTGCAAATTTTAGTTTAACAATTATCGTTTCGCTTTCTTTTCAGACCAAGTTTTACTTAATTAATTTTTTTATAAATAGAAGTTTCTGTTATAATCTTTCCAGCATCTAATCAACCTAGTTTCACTGTAATATGAGTATTACATAAACATGTATGATGGAACATTTTGGTATGATAAACTTGCTTAACGTTACTTTTTATACAAATTTAGTCATTATCTTTAAAACTCCTCACTTTAATTCCTCTTGTCTGTTGATTCTCTATTTCTTTGTTTCTAATGGTGAATGCCAAGATGTTGGTTAAATATTTGATAAAGAATTTAGACTTTACATTAAGTTTTAAATGATACAAAAGTGAAATACATCTTTCTTCTTTAGCACTTAATTATTTAAACAAATAAAATTGCCAAAATGTTGACAGTACTTTGCTGAAAGTTTATTTATATGTGTGTAGTACTGTGATTAATAATTTTGTATCTAAATTTGGTCATTTCCATGAGATTTTTACTAATTCTCTACTATTTCCATGCAATCTCCCTAATAAGTCTAACCAAAGATATTGAATGCTTTTGGCAGTATCTGATGCAGGTTCTCGGTTTAACGTTCTTTGCCGTAAGAAATGCGAAGACAGCAGAGCGCACACATTTTTCAAACCTCTACCGTGCTGAAATGGCGGGAGCTAACAACTTGGGGCATCGTAACTATCGGCGCATGCGTAGGAAGATTCAAGGTCAATATCTGCCACGCCTCTTCTCTGTGCTTATATTTATCTTGAAAATTGAAGCACCAATCTCAATTTTTGATCAGATCTCATATATTGTATTTCTACTCACTGTATAGTAATGCATATTCTAACCTTAGCTTTTTATTTATTCTATTTTTTTACACTGTTAATTCACATCTGGAGTCCTCAGATTCGTACAGTCCAATTTCATATATTTTTTTGAACATGAGTTTAGTTTCCTAATGAAATGGTAATAATATTCTCAACATGGAAAATCTTTATTATAGGACAGATATGACAACAGAGATGGGCATAAGCGAACGTATCGATACTATGCTTGCTAAGGTCGATGAAGATGTCCGAAAAGACTATGGAGAAGAATTCCTCAAGGCATTCAAGCACATTGGTAGCACAATTTTTCCACCGTCGCCAAACATGCAAAAACTTCTTGAAACAGTCGAAGATGCTGTCAGCCTGAAACATCCCGATGTTGTATACAAAGTATGCAGAAATTTTGGTGTGAGAGTCTTTTGGATTGTCTGGGATATACTTCCTGCAGAATTTAAGGTTCTTATTATAAGAATAGTTTTATACTTGTTCGGCTTACGCAAGAGTGGGCGAGCGAAAAAAAGGGTGTGAAATATTGTTTAATTAATAATATAGGAAAAGTGACATCAAAACTCATTGTAAAATTTTTCGAATACCTGATTTCATTTAAGGCTTGTAAATAAAACAAAAACGAGTTTTATGTATTTTGTTTGCCGATAAAAATCGAGATTCAAATTCAGTCATTTCCTGATTCGTATATCATTCTTTCTTCTCATACTCGTAACTTTCAGAATCTGTGGATCATTTACAGTACGAGTTTTAATTAACATGCAGCTTTGATTGAAATAACTTTTGAGTCGCTGCAGATAATTCTATAAAACTTCATTTAATAAGAACGTGGGAAAGGAATTTAACTCTTTTATCCCGATGCGACTTTTTTTCTTCTAATTTCTTTCAAACCGATAATATTTGGGAGGATACGACATGAATTGGATTCTCCCAAGCTGGGTGAAAATTTACCCCACCCCTGCTATAACCTTCCCTTAAGGCGCACGGAGATGGGCTGTGGTTGGTTAAGATAATTGGACCCCCCACCGCGCTTATCTCCTAATCGATCTCAGAACCTCCCCTCAGAAGTAGCCAACCGCCTCATACCGGCCTTCGTCGCTGTTGAGAGGCAATTTTTTGACCGCCCGGGAGCGCCTCGCTCTGTATGAGAGGGTTAATGGAAAATGTTTACAAAATGAGAACCTTCAAAAGGTAATGCAAAAGCACAATCTAGTCAAAAGGTTGTCAGAGATTCAAGTGTTACATTTTTTTATTCTTGAAAATGAATCAGTTACTGCATTTTTGACACTATTAAGGTCTTCCGGCTTCTTTTTGCAAACCATATCGTTTCTATGACCTCGAAAGTAGAAATCACACGGATGAATATATGGTCCTCGCATTTCAAGATCACTGTCTATGGCGTATGTCGGTTTTTGAATGTCAAAGACCACCTACGGGCAAAAAGTATTGAAAAATATCATTTTTTAACTATAAAAATGATATCTGCAGTTCTATGAGACGGTTTGGAAGATTCTTTGAATAAGAGTCGAAGTCACGTAAAAATTTTTTTTTATTTTATCCTGTCTCTCATTACATGTATTCGTATTCACATCTAATGAAGCTTTGAGTAGATATTTCAGCTCAAAGTTGTAAAATAATTAAAACTGCATTAAGTAACAATATGTTTTCTCTCTTGCAGTGTATTTTTACGTTCTAAAAGTTCCAGAGATTTTTAAATATTTTCCAAATTTGATTGAACTATACCTTTCCCGCAGAACAAGGGAATAATTATCACGTGACCGACTACTAAGAACGGGTTTCATCCAGTTTAAGTACGTACAGAGTGTCGCATAGCTTGTAATTACTGTATCTGAATTTTCCCTTCTCGGGAAAAGCTAAATCATAAGTGTTCCATCACGATAATGCGCTAGCTCACAGGTCCCTCCTGGTGTCAAATTAAAGCAATCACATTTCGGTACTTCCACAACTAGCTTATTCCCTGATCTCGCTCCATGTGACATTTTCTTCGGATGAAAAATTTGCTTAAGGGGCAACGATTCTAAAGTTTAGAAGTGGTGCAGCAGCAAGGCTACTGGAGAAGGTGGCGAAAGGATGCTTCTAATCCGCATTCCGTTCTCTGTATAAACGGTTGCAAAAATGCATTGTTTAGCAGTGTAATTGCTTCGAAGGAAACACCAAATAAACAGGTTCTATCTTCATTTATTCTTTCGTAAAAAAGTAACTTCCAGATTATTGATTCTTTGAACGTAGCACTATATCCAAAATTAAAATATTCTTTAACTGTTTTGAACAGTGTATGCGTAATAATTTGTTATGATATTATAAATTAATTATTTAAATTCACTATAAATAAAGTTTGTTTTATTATCTTCATAATCAATGACATCTCATGCAATGTAATCGTGAGGGTGTCACAACTTTCAATCCTTTACTGCGCAGTGATGCATATTTGCGCGTTGAAATAATTGCAATTGCATAGAACCGACATCGATTCACAATACTTTAAGAAATATATCGTATTATTCCTAATGTTAAAAAGCAGAGTTCAGGCTCTGGTGTAGTAACAGAATTTGCTCAGAGAAAAAAAAATGGAAAATTTATTCTGCTACATATATCTAGAGGTGGGCTGTTAATTTTTATAGGGGCGTGCAATTATTGATAAGTTTTGACAAGTTCGGTTCTTTGAAAATATACATGTATTTTATTCTACTTCATATCTTTTAAAACTATAAATCCAAACTATCCGACACCAAATAAGTAAAGAGAAAAATTTTGTCGAAGGAAAAGATCGAAAAACATATTTGAGGAAATTCAGTTGACGAAAACCTTGAAAGAGCCTTCTGTCAGATTCCTCAAAGAACCGATTACAAAATTTGCATTTAAATTTCACTATAATAAGGAAATTATTTTAAATTAGATTTTATTTATCATTAATTATCCATAATTTTCTTGTTTTCGCATTTTCTTCTAGCGAAAAAAGTAACATCATTGTAAAAACTTTAAAGAACCATTTCTAATGTTTATTGGACTGCGAATCTTACAGTCTTCTATTCAGCTGAAAGCCGTAGTAGGGAAATAAAGTGCTTTGCATATATAACAAATACTGCGTAAAATATAAAGAGAAACTAATTTTCTGACACAGTTTTTCTCTGCTTTTTTCCTGACGACTGAGAGCTCTAAAAGGAAACAGAGTTACATTGTTGATGGATTAAGGCAGATAAAAATAAAAATTAGTGTACTGAAAGAAAGTCGAGAATGCTTTAGTTTCGAAGGGCTATGCACGAGGCACTCCAGGTAAATATTCTGTACTCATATAGGAAAAGACCTTTATACTTAGCGAGGTATTTAATTCCCTAAAAAAAATTCTCACCTGAGGTAATTTAGTCTTCGGGGCGCACCAGGATACCAAAAGTTAATAATTTATTCCATGAATCAAATCACATAGGAACGAGAAATTTAATTCCCTTTAAAAAATGCTCACTTGAGGTAACGTAGTCTTCGGGACAGATAAGAGCAGCAGAAGCGAATCATTTACTCCAAGAATCAACCGTTGAGGTACGAGATGTTTAATTCCCTTAAAAAACTCTTTTCTAAAGTAACGAAGTCTTCGGAACGGACCAGGATACAAATAGTAAATAATTTATTCCATGAATGAAATAACATAGTAGCGAGAGATTTAATTCCCTTTAAAAAATGCTCACTTGAGGTAACGTAGTCTTCGGGACAGATAAGAGCAGCAGAAGCGAATAATTTACTCCAAGATTCAACCCATCGAGATACGAGATGTTTAATTCCCTTAAAAATACTCTTTACTGGAGTAACGTAATCTTCGGAACGGTTCAGGTTACCAAAAGTAAATCATTTACCCCATGAACGAACCCACCGATGTGGGTGGCAACTCTTCTAAGATGAACTACTAGCAGCCGATGCACAAGAAAGTTGGTTTCGATTCGCCTGGCACCGTAGTGAGTGGTGTTGAACTGGTTAACCGTCTGTTCCTGATGGCAGGTCGTATCAAACAGTGGCAGATAGGCTTGTTGCATGCGGAGCGATGTAATGAGGCCTATTTTTTTTGTGAGCATAGAAACATATTTACGATACGTGGTGGCCAGTTTTGCTATTACTCGTGTCTGGAAGAGTTATCTATTTGGTTACTTCATGAATCAAAACACAGAAATAAATCATATTTAACAGAATTGAATCGCTGTATGTATATAAAGTAAATGCATTCTACAACGAGGTTGCGATAGCGCTTATAGTTATTAATAATCTTCTTTATGTAATACTACATTCATTTTTATACACCAAATGCATACTTATTATTTATTAATCGAATTTTGAAAATAGAATGTAATTTATCTAAGTGTTATTATTGAATTAATTGTTTATTTATTGATTGCCGGCATGTATATAATTTAAAGCAATAAGTCTTGACTAAGATCTGCCTTTAGTAGTAGAAATTCCTTTTAATGAACTCCTGAGATGCAGTTTCGAGACATTTTTTATACATTTGTTCACAAAGTTCACACTATTATCAAGTATTTTTTCCAAGATGGATTTCGCAATATTTTGTGGAGCAAGTAAACTTATAAATATTATTCTAAAGGTGCGTTTATACCGGAGTTGTAAACACGTGTTTACAACTAAAGTTTACAAAATTTCTAAAACAGCACTCATTTGGTTGTAAACATCTCGTGTTTTCATCAAATCTGGCGTTTTTACAACCGAAATTTTGTTTTCCGCTCAGAGTGGAAGACTTTTTCGGTGTTGTAAACATTCCTCCCGCATTGGTGCCTTGGAGTTCCACACGAATTTATTATTTCACAATTCCAGTACAGATTAGATAAAACAATTATACATTTTAAATATATAAAATAAATATTTTTTGATAAGGTGATAAGCTTTTATCCTTCGCTAATATAATTCATGCGAAAAGTAAGCACAACACAACTTTTTATCCTAAACCCATAATTTTATTATTTGACAGAAACATTTAACGTGGAGCAAACTCATTCTTTTCTTCCATAATTTTAAGCAAAGTAGTCAATGTAGGCCTATTTTTAACTTTATATTTAGGAAAAATACATGATTGTCTTATTAGGCAGGACAGCTTTTGTCAAAACTGTTTCCTTATAAATTTATGCACGTTTCTGAACTCAATGTTTGCTGTTAAAATGTATTCTGAATGGAATAATTTATAATTAATATGGCTCAATAACAGCTTCCTAAAATAATATTCGAGACAACATTGTATGATCTAAAGATTACGTCAAATATACTATCAAGGTTATTTTATTTTACAATATTGAAATTAATTACATTAAAGTTAATAATCTATATGTGCGAAAACTTGATATTTTTTAAACATGCTAATGACTCAGCAATAGCCCTTTTGTCAGGAAACCGAACCTTCTGCACTCGTGAAATATATACATATTTCCTCTCGTATTTGTTTAGCAAGAATGGAAGGTTTCTTTGGAACTCGATTTAATCACAATATTGCTCCCGTGGGCAATCCTTCCACCATCCACTGACAAGTATCAACGTTTTCATTGCTGTATCGTCAGAGATGAATTTTCCTGATGGAGAATTTGATGCACTCGATGACTGACTTTTGCGATGAAAGTTAGTGCGAGTGAAATCATGTCAACACAACTTTTAAAGCATTTTCAGGTTGGAGATGTAGAGTTTTCCTTGGATATCTCATCTACACGGTCCAGATTATGAATGAAACGCCTCTACGACAGTTATTACCCCTACGCTGTCCACTCTTTCAAGCTGTTAACAGCATGCTACCAAAAGGTGGTATAATCCAATGGCAGAAGAAGTCTATTCTGAAATGAAAAAACTTTGAGAAATAGTTAAACAAAAGACGAATTTGTTGCGTTTGCGGAGCTTTAATTATATTAACGTCGAGTTTTTTTTAAGGGAGACGGGGACTATTTTGGGAAAGACCTTGCCATCTTGGACCACGGTCAGATGACGGGGACAACACCTTAACTGGCACTCCATCTCCAAAATTCCACACCACACCAGCGGGAGGCCGTTTGACCCTCGTAAGTGGGATTTAGCAAGCAACGGGACTGCATACACTGCGGATCTGCAGTGGAATTGGGTTTCGAACCTGGAATCCTCTGACTCAGGGGCCGAGACCTCACCACTAGGCCACCGCGGCCTTGTCGCTTTCTAGTTACGTAAATGCACTGATTTGCATGATTTGGCAATAGAAAAACAAGGAATTAAACAGGTCTTATTTGATCTTGAAATGCTAAGCCTAAATAGGCAATGTAACCATTTACCATCTCATTCGCGGGATTCCCCGATACCAGTGCAACTGCTTTTAGTGAAGCCTCATTCAGTTATAGCTATAGGCTTCCCGAAGACAATTCACATGACTTTACTAATGAGGAAAATGATTAAATCCATGCTTTAACAATACGTAATCTAAATTAACCAGAGATAATTAGTAGTAACGTTCAAACTGTTGAGTAGTTAGAAAAACGTTACTAGTAACGTTACGTTCAAACTCTAACGTTAAATAAGGTGACATTTGATTAGCTTTAGTCCTGATATTGCTTTATAACTTGTAACTCCTTTAATTTGGTGTGTATAGTTTGATGAAAAAAATAAAAATATTTGAGTGTACCTACTAATATTGATTTTATTTCCCTCATAAAAAATAATTAATCAGGTTATAATATTCTGAAATATTTTTGAAATATACTTTTCATCAATTAATTAATATTTACAAGTTGCTTAATTGAAGCACTTTTAGTTGTGAAGAGAAAAATATTTTTTATGGACAGTATAAATATGACCGTACTATTTTAAACGTTTCTGAACTTTTCACTATTGTTTTAATTTTTTTGTTTTTTATTTAAATTTAGATTTTTCAAGTGAAAAACAGATTAAAATTTGTTGGAGAACTATTCACTACCGAGTCTCTCAGCAATAAAAATAAAGTTCTCGAATATCAGCGCTGATAGCGTTTTATTTCATGACCACTGTTCTGAGAGCAACGTTAACCTCTAATATAGCCGTTTGAATCACGTGTTATATAAATTTTAAAAAGTAATTTATATCTTTTGAATAATTACGAAAAGTAATTTGTATTTTTTTGAACAATTATGAAAAGTAATTTGTATTTTTTGAACAATTATGAGAAGTAATTTGTATTTTTTTTAAACAATTATGAGAAGCAATTTGTACGCAAGTTACTGCTGCAATCACAACGTCCTTCACGCTCGACATCTTGACGAATAAAGTGAGACGATAGTTCATGCATGTGTGATGACGACAAAAGTTGTAAAAACCGTTAGTATTCTGCTTACAACAAAAATTTGTCATCATATGATTTAAACACAAAAGATGAAAATAAATTCTCCCATTGAAAGAACGTAAGCCTGATTTACCTGTTAGATATTCTATCATTAAATTAGATATTCTATCATAAAATAAATGTTTAAACACTTTTAGAGGCAGACTTGCATCTTCTTAAGAAGATTCCATAAAAGGAATTTTAAAAATTGTAAATATCATTAACGATTCTAACTCTGTAATAACAGTGCGATTTCCTAATCGGAAATTTTAAGAAAAATTTTCTTTCCTCAAATTTAAGTGCATTGCACAATTTTTATTAGAATGTTGAAACTTAAAATCCTCCAGCGCAATTGAAGTGGGTTGCAATGCTGTCTAATAAAGTATCAGAAGAAGGAGCAGTGAGTATTGTTAAGTACGACGATGAATTGTGAGCATCGTGGGTCACGATTTATCATAGTATACAATGCTTCGAATGCATTGATTAATCGTTTTTTAAAAATGGACATCTTAAAATCGATTATATAGGATGATCAATATTTTTCAATCAACCGTTAATCAACACATTCCTATTGCAGACCTACATACACAGTAAACATTCAATGGAATTTTTCATTAACTTTCTGACTCTGTATTTTTTTAAATCACCATTTAGATGCATCGCTTGCAAACGTGTTCAAATGCCGTTGAGCCAAGCGAGCTGTTACTCATATGCAAAGCTTTAATAGCATAATATGATACAACGCTATAAAAGTACTAAATAAACACCTTAACTTGTGAAAATCGCAGGATGCAGCAGAAAAGAAATTTGCCTCAAACCAGCGAAAATAACGAACACGCAGTCAGAGGGTTAAAATGTCAACACATTGATGCGGAAGTTGAAACTGTTCAGCTAGGTCACCACCATTTAACTTCTAAGTCTTGATTTTTGCTAAAGTTTCCACCCAGTTTTAAACATCTGTAAAACATATTAACCCCTTAACATACAGTGACTTCTCTGACACGTGCATCGAATTACAGAATTTTAGCTATTTAAATCCGTATTTAATTCAATGTAACAATTCATTTTAGATACAAAAATCATCTGGACAAGCTTAATGTCTCAAGTATCCTTTACCATCTTAAATACATTGAAATAATAAAAAATATCCCAAATGGGTGGTGGCATCTAATTAAGAGGTTAAATAAAATTGCATGGCCAAGGGGTTAAATAATAATATATAAAAGAATCTACTAAATAAATAGATACCCTTATTAATTCATCAAAATTGACTAAAAGTTGAGAAAATCTAAAAATGTTTGCATATTCAGTGTCTCCATACAACCGATCATGCTAAAAGTAGCACAATCAGAATACTCGACTAAATGCCGATTTATAACAGAACCATCAGGGAACATTGCTATGATTTTGAAGTAAACCATTCCTTTTTATCAAAATCGAGCGTTGTCTTCCGTTCGCGACCAACCCGCTTGACGTTTATTGACGCGAAAGTACCTCTTTCCGACTTTAATGTCGAGAAAATATCTTTCAAATTATGTGATCGATAACAAGATGTTATCCTTCGAGGGGATCGATTTCTTTTCGGAAGGGGCCTCACGAAACTAAATAACGAAGCTATCTTGAATTCCTCCACCCAAGTACTCAACCGGAGCTATAATTAGACTTCAAAATGTTTAGGAAATACTGATTCATATTTATGTCTGTTAGGGAGAAGGCGAGAAATGCATAAAATATATTGGTTGAATATTTTGGCATTTGGAAATGCTTTCATGTTATAAAATATTTGCAAAAGAGGGTTTGAAACTTTGGTGTTAAGAATGTTTGCGAATGAATTGAATCAAATGCTTTCTGGTGGCTTTGCTGTTTGATCAACAAATTTGTAAGGCGTCTTAACACGTTCGCACCGTCGCGTCCCACCGGTGGCTCGCACTTGCATGTTTCATCAGGCGGTGCGTACCACCAACAATTTAGTTCGTTTAGTAACTAGAGACAACTTCCATAATAGTTGAAAATTAAAATAATGGAAATTTAAAGTATATTAATTGAAAAAGTAGGATTTATTTTATTTCAACTCAGTATTATAAACATAACTTATATAATAAATTCGATAATATAAACATAACAATTCGATGTTATAAATATAATTGTTTATTTATTTCTATGCAATTTGTTAAAACATTTCAAACAAAGTGCTGGCTGACCTTCACAACGATTGAAAGACGTCGCTACTTTTTTAGTTTTCTTTGTAGCATAATCTGTACCCTTTTTTTATATAAGCGTTTAAAACAATCTCTGCAACGTTTTCTTGACTTTACTGCGGGCCCTTTATACGAATGAAGAAAATTATGGAAAGAAGAGAATGGCGCCGCCCGATAAAGCAAAGCGCTTTTAGAGTAGCCTTAAATGGGAGAGAAACATGAATTGCAGATCGGCGTGAACGTGTTAATTTAACAGAAGAAATTATTTCGTTTAAATTAGCATGCTTGAATTATTAAGATGTTTATCAGTGTACAGAAATTAAACGCAACAGTTTATTTGTGTTAGCATCAAATTTTGAAGAAATGATGGCCCGTGATCAAGAAGACGATGATTCTTAAATTCTTAGGCGAGTCAATTCACGAACACTCTACCGCTCCACGCCAAAGCCGATCGTTAATATGAAAATACTGTCAGAACCCACATGGAGTGCAGCGCCAAGTTGGATATCCAACGTGTCCCAAAATCCATCACTCCATCTGGATTGCCGTGGGAACTCTACCGCTCTACGTCAATACCGATTGCCAATGTTAAAAAACTGGTCAACACTGGTGTGGAGGGCAGCGGAAAGTTCTATATCCAACGTGTCTCAATATCCATCACTCCATCTGGATTGCCACGCCACAGATGCGGCTGGAGTAGGTAGGTATACGTATGTGTGGGGGGGAGGAAGGCACCGGGTGTCTGGCTAACCGAGGAAATCTCAGAAGGAGGGGATCAGGGATTCGAGTGGCTGGTAATGGATGGATTTGTGTGGTGTGGAGCTGTCGTGAATGTCCTGCCTAAATGGGTGGTTAAGAAAGGGAATGACGGAGAATGTCACCCCACTGTTTGCGTGGTGAGGAGCGGTACTGAATGGCAGGGCTTTAAACCCTTATGTAAAGACGGCCAGTTCACATGCTGCTGAGCGGAGAGTAGAGAACTTTCTAGTGTGAGGTCCAACTAAGCAGCTGTTCAACCAGTTCAGTAAAGATCAGTCATGGGTACTGGAATTTATAATAAAATTAATTTTGTCCGATGCGTTATTCATTTTCATATGGTCAACACAAAGAAACATAAATCCTTATTTGTATTTCGAATACAAACATCAGGAGGCAAAAATATTCCTCAGATATCAGGTACCATATTTTACCATGTACTCGATACCATACTTTTCCTGTCCTGGTAAGTTAATAATCTGGTTGATAATATTTTCTTTGAAACTTACATGAATTACCATCTGTTTCTTTTCCAGCAAATTAACTCTTTAGTATAAACAAAATGTTTTATTTATTTTATGCGAAATTTGCTTTCATCTTGTCATGCTCATAAATAATTAATTTTGTGTCCCATAAAGCATAAAAGAAAAAATTATGACACCCAACAACATAGTAATCATAGATAATGTGCCACCATATCTGTCTTCATGGCAATCCTTGAGTTCTGTTTTCTGCAGCTTTATCCAAGTTTGAAAAGCGTTATATGCAAACACAATTCGAAAAAACTTTAAATCTTTCATTATGCCTTGTAATAATTTCATCTGTCGTTATGTTGACTTACTCTGAATAAAATAAACCAAGATACCTATATTTTCCAAAACAGATAATGGTGAAGCAAAGGTTGTAAACCTCCTGCACAGGCCATCTATTTAGGTGAGTAAATCACGGGTCGGACCGCGCCAATCACAAACTCATCATCTATGGGCACATCGATTCCCTAGGGCTACGGTATCTACTCCCCCATCCGCTTTCAAAACGGGTCCCCTGATTTCCTGCCCCAGTCTTATCTCCACTCATGCTCTCAGTCCCTATAGGACGGTTTTCGCTTTTGTGATAGGTTCGTTTCCCTTCTCTAGACAAAACGAAACACGCTGTATTTCCAAACTTTTCGACCAAAACAGTCTAATTCTCATCGGATATTTGCATTGACGACGGGTTTTGGTACGAGACACTCCAAATGGTGTGGCATGGTATTCTTGTGAATGTCCTTCTTAAAATACTGTAGGAGTTAAGAGGTTAAGAAAGCTTCAAATCTCATGTCTACGATTTTCACTTTTGAAATCCACTGTCTTAAACGACGGGGATAGTTACTGGACTTAATATCTTTAGTTAAACATCTCGATTGTAAAATGCAGGAGTTTATTAGGGATTTATCTCATAACTTTGAACCCAGTCACACGACGAAGCCTCTAGTTGAGCTGACAGTCACAACAATACCAAGAAACACTATTGTCGATTTCAGATGCGGCAAACGCCCTCACTCGACTAGTATTTGCTAGAATCAAATATTGAGCTTATTATTCTTTCTCAAGCAACTAAAACTATGCCATCAGAGTGACCTCATCTGAAGAGAATAATATTATACTACCAAAAGGAGGCCCAAGATAAACCGGGCATAGGAGAAAATATACCGGGTATAGGAGAAGATAAGCCGAAAGGTCTTAATATATTCCATGGAGCGAAAAGCGATAGCATATCTGAAGAGACGGAAGAACCCACCTAAATACGTGTTTTATTTACTTGTATCATGCCGCTTTACAGTTCATGTGTTCTTGGCTTGTTCTGGATTCGGTTTATCTTCGGCCAACTTGTACGTTCGAAAACTTCTCGACCTTCTTAAATAGTTCCCAAATGATTTATGCTGTGTCCAACAGAACAAGCGAAGACTAGTCGGAACAGGTTTCACTCAGTTCAAATACGTACAGCACGTTCGCGTAGTTCTTGTTCACAGTGATTCAAAATTCATCTTTGCGCAGATGACAAAGTTGGAGGGGTTTCGTCAAGATTAGTTTCCCGTTCACAGGTCCCTCCTGGCGTCAAGTGACCCTTGTTCAAACATTCCATGCTGGTACTCTCGAACCCACTTATTACCCTGATCTTACTCCTTATGACATTTTCCTCGGATGAAGAATTCACTTAAAGGGCAACGATTCTCAAGTTCCGAAGAAGTGCAGCGAGAAACACACTGAAGAAGGCTTTCAATGCGCATTTACATCTTTGGCAAAAATGCGTATTCGCACAGGGTAGTTACATTGAAGCAAACACCAATTAAATAGCTTTTATCTACATTCATTCTTCCATAGTTAAATAAATCCCAGAACTTTTTTAATTTATTAGTATATACAGATATGAGATTATTCGCCACACCATAAGATTTCGTGAGTACGTCTTTTTCTTTCTTGCATAACCTCGCCCACCTGTGCTTATTTATAGAAAAAAAGTCTTTCGATCGTAGCTGTCGTTGGCCGTTGACCAAGTTCGGCGGCTCTTTGACGAATCTGTCTTTGAGAGGAACAAGCATCCTGATAAGTGTAAATGGCATATTTGCGTGCAATGGACCACGTTCATTAATTTCTTGAGTTTTATTTTCACGGAAGGCGTCGTGGCATCAAGTATTTAACGAGATAAATTAAATGACTGAAGGGATTAGAATATGGACTTATCTATTCGGGTCACATAATTCTTTTAATTTGTGTTGTAAAAGATACATGCGATATATAAGCTCCTACTTTAGGTGGAATACTGAATTCTTGTTGAAAAATTATTAAGTTTGAAAAGTTAATGATTCAGTGCTGCGAAAAAAAATTGTTGCCGAGTTGCTTGAAAAACGTCTTTACTTGTTACGGTTGTTATTTTTTGCCGTCTAAAAGTATAGATTTTATGTTCGTGATTGGAAATAACAACAGGGTAGTTGTTCTATTGATAGTAGTATGGACTTGTAGCGTTACAAATGAATGTTAAATATTAGTTATAAAAGTAATTCAAATAATGAATCTCAAATTTTGATTCGATAATCTCTTACCATGAATATGATTTAAAGGAGCTTATTATGTAAGAAATTGTCATCGGATATTTTGGAACTTACGTTGTAATAGTGATAAGAAATCAATGCGCAGGATTATCTCAAAATTAATAAAATATAACTTAACCAGTCTTAAAGAAAATGACCTTATTTAAGTAATAAATTAAATTTTTATATATTTTCTTCAACATTTTCTTATCATATTATATGTGAGAATGAATACATCGCAATAGAAGAAAAAATAAAATTCGGATCCTCAACTATTTTTTAAATTTTTTTTTATAGAAAGAAGTTTAAACGCAATGAAAACTTACCACGGTATATAGTTATCCTCTTAACATGCATTTTGGTACCATTCCATTTTATAGCCAGACAGAATTCACAGCGTCGAAGCTAAAAACAGCAAAATCATAAAATTTGCATAGCAAAAAGAAATTGGCTTGAAATATTTCATATAAAATTTCATAGCATTCGACTGGATATTTAGTGATTTATTTTTTTAAATTCCATTTCGCTTTGCGTTGTATAGAGATAACTGTTGTACTCTACATAAAAGTTGATGACAGTTAAATGTGAGAATAAGAAACTTCAGAAAATTTTTCAGAACATTTCACACGATTTTCTTCCAAATAAAGAAAATCGTCTGAAAACGCAATTTACTGCGTTTCACTAAAATGTGATATTTCAGGTACTTGCTTAGTAATAAATATCTTGGGGCATAATTATGAAAACCTACCAAGAGAAACTTCAATAATAAAATATAAAAGCTATACGAATATCATTAACTCTTAAAATAAACTTATTTTTGTGATTTAAATTACCATAATTCTCATAAAAGCAATATGAGAGTTCAATTTATAGAGTGAAATTATTTTCAAATACTTCCCTAACGAGTATCTTGCATCATATTCGTATAATTAGTTAAAAGCTTTCTGACAGTGATTAATTAAATTTCAAAAATATTCTTAATAATCTTAGAAAGATAATTATGAAAAGTAGTGTTTTTTCAGAAATATGAACTACTAAGAAATTAATGTTTAACAACTTCTGAATAATATTTTTTATTATTTATTTGATATTGGACGCATTCAGTGGTATTTCATTTACAAATATGTTTACCAGCGTGTAAATATAACTCGTATAAGAACGGCACTTTCCCAAAGTATTATTTGATTTTAACAATGATTGAAGAATTGGAAGTACAATAAAAACAGAGAAATCGCCAGTTGTGTCGTAACTAGCTTAAAATTGTCTGTACAATAAATCCCATTAATTTAAAATTGTCAAACTTAACCAGTAATTATTTGAAAGGTTTTTAAATTATCTTCTTGAAAAGAAAAAATTCTTTCATCTGACAATTCTTAAAAACCTTGACATTTTGCCTTTTCAGACTTCTCAGTTACCAAAATGAATTATATTTATTAGGATAGTATAATGTTTCGACAGTCGGAGGTTGTATATCGGGGGATACTTATTGGACCTTGAGATTTTTGTTTACCAATCAGAGCATTAAATATTCAGTGTGTATACACTTCTAAAGTTATGACTAAAATGAGGCTACGATAAAAGTATATTCCTTTTATGAATCATGCATGCACATGGTGTTCCAAAAGGTTGTTTATAATACCTTCGCGCCGTTTTCTCCCTTTCTCTGGGTGCATTCTTTGCGGCTGCCGAAAAACGATGCGCTCGGTTCTATTTTTCAGACGCGGGAAATAAATCGCTTTGCTGCTTATGGTGGTTTCCGATTGTATTTTCATATGTTCGAGTGTCTGATTATCAAGTAGGCAACTGTCTAGGGGGGCCCTACAACTTTCGGGGGCCTCAGGCATCGAAATTTTTTCCAGCATTTTCAGGGTTATTTAATTTTTGTAATTTTACTTGGTTTGCAAGGGCTCTATGTACTCGAACGTAGTTAAATTAAAATTAAGTACCACTCAAATTTCAAAACACTATTCTTAGCAATTTTTTCATGCTTTAAATCTCTCTTGCAGGAATGTGCTGTCAATCTTTTTTCTGTTGAAGGATTGACTCATAAGTATCATCACCAGTGTCAAACTTTGTATATGAGTATTTGGAATGTACTAAAACAATTCTTGTTGCTTTTTTCACTGTTTTGTTAAAAAATTGATTTTTAAATTAAAATTTTTTTAAACGCAAGATAATGAAACTAACTTTCTTGAAGCTGACCAGCAATTAAATGTCATAAAATTTTCAAAACTATATTTATATAACAACTGTTATATATATATATTAAATTAAAATCAATAAAAAAAATCTGACTGATAGTTATGGAAGGGGAAGGGCCGGTAAATTTATTTGCCCAGTGGCTAATACAGGACATAATCTGGCCCTATTGTGTTCTGTTTTACATGTTTGGATATTTAAAATAAGTATGCCAAGGAATACTACTTGGATAGTGAGCTTGTGATTCTTGAACATCCATAGTTTATTTTCCAGTTTTATACCGCAGATGTGAATATTTCAGTTGAAATATTGACAATTTCATTATTTTACTTTCATATCATTCAGCTGAATCTTATCCTTTTATATTGCTTTTTGTTAATTGTTGACATTTCTTTGCTTCTTTCTGAATAAAATTGTTTAAAATAATTGTACTTATTACCTTTTCCCAATTACAACCTAATTTTAATAATTACTCTCTTACAAATTGATTGTTTTGTCCTTTTCATCTGATCGCCGTTCAAAATTACGAAATCGTACTCGTGATGCTTCAAAACTAGAAGTTAGTATAACTAAAATAAGGTATTTGTGTGTGTCGTGTAGCTGCAAAAGTAACCATCTCCACTTTTCAAAAATACGTTTTTTCAAAGATTATATATCCATTTGACCCTCTTAACATCTCACCATCATGAATTGATAATTAGAATGCATTGCAGAAACGCTTCGAATGCCATGCAGTTTATTTTTCAAATCTCATTTTGATTAGGATGTGGCAGAAAATCCACTTTTCTCAAAACTTTTCTTATTTGGAGATGCATTTGGAGCACATTTATTACTCAGTATCTTAATTCGAAAAAATTTAGGTTGGTGGTAAAAGGAATTAATATGGTTCAATTTAAAGCAGGAATTCTCTCGATTACCTTCTTACTTTAAAGAAATACTTAAGTACTGTACGTATATACTAATATATATACGTACGTATATACTACACGTACACGTACGTATATACTACACGTACACGTACGTATATACTACTATATATAAGTACTGTAAGTAATGTACTTTATCTTCAATTTTTTTTTAGTTGAAGGGGGGGGGGAACTAAAACTCTAATGAAATTATAAACACTTTTGCTTCGTCTTCAAGTACGAGATAAATGGAATGAATCTTTTATTCATACATTTCTAATGTATCAAAAGTTTCACACAAACAACTGTTTGAATTCGCCACTCTGTTGCGCTAGAAAGCAGAAACAAATGACTGAGCTCGCATCAGAAAAACCGCACGTATGGCCGGCCGTGGTTTGATACGGCCGCTGAGGGAAATGGCCGCCGCGAGAAAACGGCGAAGAGCGCCTCGTGTGGCCGTAGACTAAGAGTAGTTGAGGCATACAGAATTTTATAATAGAACATAAGGTCGGAAATTATTAGAGCGACCGCCTTAATCATTGGCTCTTTGCCAATGATTTAAATAAAAGAAAGGAATACCTTGTATAAAGTGCACAGGCTTAATGAAATACAAATTCATGAAAGCAAAACAATATATTTGCACTAGAAACAGCATAAGAAAATCCGTACGATGCATGAGAAAAACCACGGCAAGTCGGGCTCGTTATCAATAAGAAAACTTTGGAGTATTTATCCCTTTCTTCTCTAACGGGCAATTATTAGACTTCATTCCCTATTGGTAAATAAATACCATTTTTATCTGGAAGTTTATGTTTTCAGTGATCTTAAGGAATGAGGGAATAAAATTATGATTAAAGAAACTAGGAAACACTCTCAGATTGCATTGGTCTGACTTAAGTTTTTGAACAAGCACCGCACATTACTCAAGTCTCAAAAGGGCTATTTTTTTTAATTTTACAGTAAGTACAACTATGTTTATTCTCTACCTAGTGTAAAATAGTTCTTATTAACTAATAATTTAGCCTTTTGAACATCAGATTAAAATATTCTGAATAAATTCTTTTTTTGAGATATATTGTCTCAATCGTATTTAACAGTGGGAAAATATACCACATCAGTGATCAAATTACTGCATTATTATTGTCACGAAGCTGTAAATTTGTTTCCCTGACATGCTAATCTTATGGCAGAAAAGAGATTTTTGCAGATATTTTACTGGAATAGTCCCAGTCGACTATACGATTGGGACAATTAGTCCCAGTCGACTATACGATTGAGACAATTAGTCCCAGTCGACTATACGATTGGGACATATTATCCCAGGAGATTTTCAGAAAACGGGAAAAGTGAAAATCTTTAAACTCATAGCAAACTTCTTTCAGTGTTTCAACATTAAATTAAACTAGTTTTATAGTTTAATTGCAATCATGCAAAAGTCGGGTCGAAAGGGTTAAAGTAAGTGTTCAAAGGACTTGCCCTCCGGATCGATACACACTCGAATACTGTTATTCATACAACTGTCATGTTGCGCTGTTTTAAATTTGTATTCAATTATACCTGTGCTGTGCACTTTATATAGCGTATGCTTTTATTTTACTTAAGTCACAGAGCGGTCACCCTTTGCGTCAACGACCACATGTTCTATTTTAAAAATGAATTGTTTCTAAAAATTGTTTTGACCAATCATAGGCTTGACCAACCATTAAAGTTTGTTGCGTCTAAATTTTGTGATCCCCTTATATGAGCATATATGTCTTTATTCATGGAAAATTATTTTTAGAAGTTTTTCCTAATTTTCTCGACCTAATACTTTCATATTACCAAAGGCTTCGAAAGCTATTTTAAAATTGGGGAATTGAAAATTCTTTCACTTCTCCTAATTGTGGATTTTTTATAAAAATGTTCCAGACGACTTTGAACATTATATAAAAATGCACGTTTATGTGTTAGTCCTTTTGTGGCTTCGCTGATCTCTAGTATACATCGTTTAGATACAACTGGAAACCGATTATAAAGGGAAAAGGTCAAATTCGTTAAGGAAACATCATATATACATGTGATATGTAAAAGCCCTAAGCACGAAATGTATTTTAAATATAAAGTATTTTATATGTATGTGTGGGTGTTTCATATTTATTTCTTAAACAAAACGTTTAGAATTCAGCACTAAATCCCAAAATGTAAAATAAAAGTTTTCATTTTCTTTAGTGAAAATCTCTTTGTACGAGTTTTGTTTGTGTTGAGTTTCATTTATTCAATTATAAACTATTTAAGTAAGATTCCCCTGAATAATGTGGTAGCATGAAATCCGTGTTATGCTGCTATCGACTGAAGAATTCCGCTTGCGTCATTTTCTTGAATTGTTTATGAAATATAATTAATGGTAATCTATTTGTCTGTAGAGCAGTGGCGAATCCAGGATTTGTTTCGGGAGTGGGGGCTGAGGTCATAAAAATTTTGTATCATAGTGACGAATCTCAAACCTCATAGCTTATGTAAACCAAAACACTTTAACTTTACAGACTTTCCTCACCTGACAATAAGAATAATAAAAAAACACTACAATACTTTCGATAATTTAATAAAAAGTGCAATGAAGCAACTAGCCAAAAAATGTCTTCAACCGCTTCAAGGCTACAAGTACAAGTGGAATGACTGGAAAAGTAGGAAATTTTCGAGCCTGTCAAGCCAGAAAGCAATGTTGTCACGTTCCTATTATTTTTTAAAGGGAAATTCAGAACAAATAATTGTAGTGATTTTAAATAAAATCAAGATTTCTGGCTTATCTCTGGGCTGCAGCCCGATAGCCCCCCTGGATTCGCAGCTGTAGTAGAGTATAATATAGTATCTGTCCGCTAGAAAGGAGAACTAATAGCGCCAGAATCAAGGGTACCCGGTTTAACCCACACTCCCCTACTTAGTGTCGAAAAGCGCAACAGTCATTTATATGATTTTGAAGTTCTCGGTGTGTGTCTCCGGCTGTTCCATAAATTTTACGAAGTAGGTCAAGTTTGAAGTGACTGCAATCAGTTTTCGATGAGCACAATGAAAGCAACGAGTAGCTTGTGTAAGCACTTTGGGAAGGGCTTTGTGTTCCCGTTCTGTCTAGTGTAGACATAATTGAAAGAGTGCTGAAACGCCTTTTCAGCACTTTTACGCATGGAGGCTCGCTAAGCTGTTGAAAAATGAGTGTGCTGATCTTAAATGAAATCGATTTTGTTTCATGTTAATTTATAGCTCGTAGTATAGTTGGAAAAGGATACAAGCAATTTATAGCGAAGAAAAATTGTTGTGAATTTAAATATAATCAGAGTAATAATATGTTATTTTCTTACAAGATTCTTGGAGTCGATTAATTTCCGTTTAAGAACCTTTTATCTCGACATTATAAAATTCTTATCCGATGAGGCATTTTGCAGAAAACAAATCCTAGAAACCATCTTAATTAAAAAAAAGTTTCTCGGAGTCAAAAGTTTTACAGTAGCTTAGTTTTCTTAAATGGCAAAGTGAATGTAAAAAATAACTTTTGTCAATATGGCAGGTTTTATGTAATTTAACAGAACGATGAAGAAAACAGTGTATGCGTTCCTAAAAAGTATCTCTTCCACTTGACGGATTTTGAATGAAATGTTATGAAACAAATTTACAAATTTGGTGAAAGATGCACGCGCAAAATTTCCTCCATCTTCTCATACAAGTAGACATATAAGTATACCAACATAGTCTAAAAACTATTTTTTCTTTAAACTTAGGGAAGTCTAAAACGCTAAATTTCACCTATGTCTCAAGATTGTATATTTCGACAATTACAAGGCATTATTTTTGTTACCATTTATGCGTAAAAATCTCACATTGTATTTTTCGTTACAATTGCATTATAAACAATTTTTTCTGTTTTTCAAAATTTATTGAAAAAGTAACATCTTTTTCTAAATCCTTTAATATACAGAAAAATAAAAAAACATACGGGGGTCGTTGAATAATTTCTTAGAAAATCCAAGAGATGGCGCTCGTTGTATTGAAAAAGGTTTGGTTTTAGTAAGCGCCTTCTCTCACTAGACTGCTCTTAAAATTTCAGCTATAGGCAACGCGTGGTTTAATTTTCATAGTCGACTGAAAGAACAAACTTTTGTTGACTTAGAAAAATGGAGAAAACGAGTTTCATGCGGTGATTAAACACTTCTATTTAAAAGGCTTAAAACCGAAAGAGATCAAACCCGAGTGGGGTGAAGTTCATGGCACATCTGCTCCCGCGTTTGCGACTGTTTACAATTGGTTAAATGAATTTAAACGTGGCCACACATCCACAAATGATGGAAATCTTTCAGGACGTCCAGAGGAAGTGACTTCCTCCGAAAAGATAGACAAAATCCACGATATGGTTTTGAGTCATCGACGAATCAAAGTGCGTGAAATAGTTGAGGCTACAGGCATCAAGGTACAGCGTTTTCAATTTTGCACGAAAAATTGGGTGTGAAAAAAAATCTCGGCAAGATGGGTGCCGCATCTGCTCTCAATGGAGAACAAACGCAAACATTTGATCAATTCGGAGTCTGGTTTAACGCTTTTCTGTCGAAATCCTGATGAGTTTCTGTGTCGATACATAACTGTGGACGAAACATGGATACACTACTACACTCCAGAGACAAAGGAACAGTCGAAACAGTGGGTTTTTAAAGGCGATCCGTCCCCGAAGAAGGCGAAGACGTTGAAATCGACCAACAAGGTGATGGCCACGGTTTTTTGGGATGCACGTGGAATCATTTACTTCGATTACTTGGCAAAAGGACAAACGATAAATGGAGAGTATTATGCGTCGTTACTGCACCGGTTAAGCGAACAAATCAAGAAAAAACACCCTCATTTGGAAAAGAAAAAAAATTCTCTTCCATCAAGACAATTCACGGCTGCACACCTGCGCAGTTTCGATGGCGAAAATTATGGAATTAAAAATCGAATTATTACAACACCCACCGTATTCACCAGAGTTGGCCCCCAGTGACTTTTTTTATTTCCTAACTTGAAAAAATGTTTTCGCGTCGAACGAGGAGGTGATCGCCCAAACAGATGCCTATTTTGAGGAGCTTCCGTAATCCTATTTTTTAGACGGCTTAAAAAATTATAGAAAATGCTCGAGCTGAAAGGAGATTATGCTGAAAAATTAAAAAAAAATCTACCCAAAATAATTTACTTTTCTATCTTTTTCTAAGGACTTATTGAACGACCCTCGTACATTATGAGGGGAAATTAAACGGCAATTCATCCTTTTCAGCTTTATTAGCTGTATTAAAGTCCAATAGTAGGGTAGCATTAAATTTCATTTTTGAAGTAAATTACATACACATGTTTAATTTAAAAAGACAGAGTTTTTTTTTATCAAATGGCAAAATAAAACTTCGGAAAATATGAAACTAAAAAAGCAAGTTATTTAATTATGTCTTAAATTACTGACTCAGAGATTAATCATGAAAAAAATGAAAGCTAACAAAATCCTACTGTTCAGGAAAAGTTCACTAAATGAAAATGTACAGATGCAAAGAGTG
This sequence comes from Araneus ventricosus, assembly GCA_013235015.1. Classification (NCBI taxonomy): domain Eukaryota; kingdom Metazoa; phylum Arthropoda; class Arachnida; order Araneae; family Araneidae; genus Araneus; species Araneus ventricosus. The sequence continues at coordinate 427,477 of BGPR01000498.1, read as the reverse complement.
TGCTATGTTTTATACTATGAAGTCCGGATGTATTTCGTGGCCAAAAAATTTTTGACAAACGACATATGATACCAATTCATTTTAAAAACGTAATAATAGGAAAAGATTATTTATATTCTTTCATTTATACATTTAGTGATACGGAAACATTAAACTAATTAATACTTTATTTTTTACTGAATCGTGGATTAAAGTTCAATTCACAAATTAGATATTTTCTGTCTAAAATGAAATACAGCATTTTCTTTACACAAAATAGTTTCTGAGTTATATGTATCGAAAATCGCTTTAAATAGAATGACTATATTTCGGTTAAGTCAGCACTTCATTCGTGTATGAGACAGGAGTTAGTATTATGATTAACAGGCTTAATATCAATTTTATCAACAGTCGTTTGTAACTTAACCTAAGTTACAAACTTTGGATACCGATTTATCGCAATTATTCCAAAGATAAAACTTAACATATTTTAAAAATTGATGTAGTATATAATTTGGAGAATGGCCGATGCAATGTAACATTAAATGTCTTTTAAATTAAAAGAATAAGGAGTTCTAAGAAAATGTGGAACAGACCGATTTTCTTGTTTGGGGTTTTCGTTTATAGAAGCAAAAAAATCCCACTACTGATTGATGTCTCTACTGGTTCGTAGCAAAAGTATCTCATGGCTGATTGAGTGCAGCAAAAATGAGTTCTCGGGGTTGTATAGACGGTGGATTTAGATGATGAGTCATCGATAGGTTTGAATCTGGCCATGCTCAATCTGACGTCGCTCGATGGTTTGGAGTTTCTAAAAGGGGCCATCCAGGTTACGAAACCTCCAAATTAGAGATGCCATTCCTAGGCAGACCGTAAAAAGTCGTCCAAGAGTTATCACACCTGCAGTTGATTGATACGTGATATTAAATTGGACTAATGAATGGAAGATTCTCTCGGGACCTCTTTGCTGCGACTGGAACAATAATTTCTAGGAAAATGTATACAGACGATTAGTTGAGAAGGCCCTTTACACCGGCACACCGATTGTATACATTCCCCTCGACACAACGTGAAGAGATCCCGTGTTTTCAGGAGCCATGAGACCATTCTTTCACACAGCAAGTTTGGAGACGCGTCTCCTTCATTGATTAGTCCAGATCCCAGAGTGATTCGACAAATCTTCATCAGGACAGAGCATAATGCGCGCTACCATACATCCCTCCATCAAAAGAGGAATCTATCACTTTTGCGGAAGTGGAATTCTTGTGCACGAGGAATCATGTTGGGTGGCCATACACCTCTACATCCTGTACTGTATTCGTCACTCCAACCAGCAAAACAGGATTGAACATGTGCATATTAAACTCTTTTAATTGCTGGACTAACACATGTACACGAAGACACAGTACAGACACTACATAGGCAATGAAGAGAGCTTACCATCATAGAATTCCAAGCGAAACATGCTTTCGGAAAATAACGTTATTGGCGGATCGATATCCATCACTCTTGGCGTTCTCTCTCATCTTTCAACAACACTCACAGCTCCTTATCTAGCGTTCAATCACCAGATTGCGTAGTTGTTACAGCGTCTTTGATGCGGGTTCTGTTACAGCAAAGCCCTATAGAGATGAAGTTCTTGAAGATTATGTGATGTTCTTCAGTGGAGCTTTCAGAAACGATTTCATTTTTATGGATTACAACAGGAAGACACTCAGAGCTCAGCTAATGGATGATTTTCTGGATGAAGACGGTATTCGCTAAATGGTGGGGCAAACGAGGTCAGCTAATTGCAGTCCCACAGAACTTGTTTTGGAGAGGTCACTGCATGACGTCATCCACCTCTTAAGATCTTTAAAATACTCTCCAATAGAACAATGAGATGTCTGCATAAACTTTGATCAAATCTATTTTCAGCATAAAAGCCCGCTGCAAAGTTTGTAAAGTTCTGAGGGGTTCTCAGAACCTTTATTTGCCGGACGATTATGAAAATATACTGTGTAATTTTCAGGCTATTATTAATCTTATTTGAATATTTGAAAAAATAACTCCTTCTTATGATGTTTTTCTGCATTTCACCGTCTCATAGTATTGGAGATGTGTGTACAAAACTTCAATGCAATATGCCGATTATTATTTGAGATGTCACATGTTTCGAGTTTGTAATCTAATTTTTAACTGAAAACTAAACAATTAGGAAAGTAAGCCGCAATAAATACCATAAGAAAGAAAATTTCCTAACACTCATTCAAGATTTAAAATGTTTCATAAATACGAAAAAAATTCCCATTTACTTTGTGCATATTTATCAGCTCCTAGTGTCTTTATGATTTTGATTTCACTTCCATATTTCTGATATTAAATATTTTCCACTTTTCAATACATTTGTAAAGTCAAGTTGTTACGATTTTTTGAATTTATTCAACTTAAACTCAATTGTTTTTATAAATATTAATAGTCTATTTTCGGCTCTATTTCCTACTTTATACTAGTTAAATTCAGCCATTGCTATGTTGAAAACGCATTTTCTTTGATTTAATGTTCCTTGCAACGTCAGTCTGTATAAAAAGTGCATTTTGAGGTTAGCCCAAGTCTTTAATAAAGACGTAATTTTCCCACTAGAAGACAGAAGGACTTGTTTTAACTTCATAATTCGATAAGCAGGCAGCCTCACTTGGCTATTTGCCATTCAATTTACCAATTTGGTTCAGTGAAAAATTATGCCAAACATTCCCGCAATCCATCATGCGTTTTCTATTAACTTTGTAGACAGAGACGAATGATGCATTGCTTTCCTCAAAATGATCATTATTTTGCTGGACTATTAATACCAAGAGAGCAAATAGTAACAATTATGAGAAGATAGTATAAAGAAACTTTAGGAGACTGAAAAAAACAGATCGTTAATTTTGGAATGTTTGGAACTCACTTCTATCGGCTTTGTATCAATAATAATTTCATTTCTTTCCGAAATTCATCCATCTCTTGTTAATTTTTCAGAATGGCATTTTAACTTCCGTAGTCTATTAACAGCTGACAAAACTTGAGCTATCTCCAATTAGCCATTCTTTATAGGGATAAGAGTTAACTCCTTTGGTTATGCTCTAGGACTATTAATGATGTGCGTTGCAATACTGAAACGTAACCGTAACCATTAACCCACTATATAGATTTCCAAGCCATACCAACATTAGGACCTCCTACCTTTTGACAAATTTTATATATGTCATAGGCGAATTGAGATAATCAGGCTTATTGCAAAATAACCAGGCTCTTTGCAATAAGCCTGATTATTTCAATTCTCCTACGACATGTACACTAAATTCAACTGCAAGTGGGTTTTCTATGGAATTTATGCATTAATTTCCTGTTCCGAAGAGGAGATTCTGACATCAGCCCATTGTAAAACCCAGTAAATAAGAAACTTATTTGTTTTACTGTCCAAGTCAAATATAATCACTATACTGATTTTAAATTTACGAAAATAAAAAAAATATTGTAAAAAAGAATATGGAGGCCTTTCTAGGAGGGTGCCATTTTCTTTCTCTTGACCGAATCAGATCGGCAATAATTTTAGCCCTTCTTTTGATGGCAATTTTCATCTCTTTTTTGATTACGGATTGAATAGAACTTTGGAATGAATAGGGGATAATAACCTTTGTTGCTGAAAATCCCAAAAACCTCCCAATCAAATCAAATCAAAAAAATATTTCTGAGGTATTTTAAAGCTAATTTTCTTTACACATCAATTTTCTAAACACATGTAATACAGAAATTTCCTTTAAATGTTATAGTACATAACTGCTGTAAAAACATTACCCAGTATTCTGCAAACATCTATTGTGTAAATTTTTGAAATATGTAAAATATTAGTTTTAATTGAATCAGTACATTGAAAAAGGTGTGGAGCTAAGTTTCAACTCACAGAAACCCACAGCTAAGATAATAAAATACTTACTCAATTTAAATACGCAACTGGACTATCACTTAATGAATAAATTAAACACATTTGTATTAAATCCAGTGAATGACAAAATCCAGGCGGGATAGTGTCATTCACTGTTCAAAGAAGACGAGTTTCGCTCAACCATCCGGTTCGGACTGCAGTATCGGCAGGACAACCTGTCTGCTCTGTCTCTCAGAATCATCTCCTTTCTCGGGGGCAGAAGACAAATTCTTGGTACCTGCGATCGTAGACCCGCTACCCACAGCCTACAAATTCAGAAGCAGAACGGTGATAAATTGTTCATGAGTGGTTTGGTCGACATGATAAAGTAGCTTCATAAAGGAGGAAGGAAGCAGAGATCTTGCCTCGTTACCGTCAGGAGCTAAACTGTAGATGTGAGGATGATTTGAGAGAAAATTTCGTCTGGCAGGAGGTGCCTCCTTCCTCGCCGTCCAGTCACAGTTATATAGGGAGGAAAAGTCTAAGTTCCCTGAATTCCCTCGAAGACTTTTACACGGCGTCACCAACCGCAAACTGTCATTTGACCGCCAGGGGCAATCTTCAGAAGGTAATCGATGTCCAAGAACGCAATTAAAATTCCAATCTCAACAGCGGGGTTTACCGTCGTTGTGTGGGTGGTCGTATGTCACAAAAGGAACGAATCTAAGTTTGTTTTTTGAGGGAAATAAACAAGCTTCGTACTTTTCTTATTTCTTATTTTTTTCTATACCCAAACTTTTATATGAGATTCTTTACATTAACTTGCTATTCCAGTATCTTGCACTATCTTTAAAGAAATATTACGATGCCAAAATCCATAGATTTGTTCCCTTTGCCAAACTGATTATAAATTAAGCACAAAAACATTAATTTAAAATCACAAATATTTTTATTTTTTCAAAAAATTATTAACCCATTGGGGGTACATTTGACGACTGAGAGTTGTCATGCATTTGTTTTGTCTAAGTTACTGAGGACGAGTTTAAGTCGTCATTCAGACTTAGACAACAGTTAACCTTCCAGCAGTCACGCGTTTGTAGGAGATATATCGTGCATCGTATTACATATTTATATCATTTTTTTATAAATTTAAATGTAAATTTTATTTATGTAATCTGTGTTTAGTATGGAGTTAATAAATACATATTATTCATTAAAATTGCATTGATTTTTGCAATTGAACACGATATATATGTATGTAATACGGTGCACGAAATAAGCTTCTCTTACATTCGCGCAACTGCTGGAAGGTTATCATATACAATGTGCATTCTTGTTCTTGCAAGAGTGACTGGTATCAATTGCAACGGACAGTTTCTTCCAGTGATTCAATGAACCTTGTTTGTAATACACTGTCTGATAATGTCAGAAATAAGTAATATAATTTATAAAAGTGATAACGAAAGCTTTAATAAAAGGGAGACTTCGAGAAATATGATGAAGATTCCTTGAATTTATTTATTTTGATTTTGTTTCTTTTATAAATTTATGTTTGATTTAAAATTCTAATTACTATGGACATCATATTACTCAAATAAATGAATTGTGCATGAAATCTACTGTTTTTATATACTATTCCGTGCATCAGCAAATTAAATCTGTTCCAAACAGAAAAACTATTTTCAGATTAATTCCGCAACTAAAGGGTTAATAAAATAAATAAAGTAAATTTCTATACCAATCATAAGTTTTGAAAGCATTATGTACACAATGTACCGTTAAAAATCATTACACCCCTTCACAGTCAACAGCAGTAGTTGCAATGGTTGATTTCATCAACACTTCTCTCTCATCACTCTTCACCACGAAGTCATTTGTTTTTGCGCACTTCATAACTGTATGTTTCTGAAAGACGGATCCCTTTCTTCTATTTGACGGAGAAGTTTAAATATAACTTCCAGATGTTGATGAACACATTAATTTATCTTAAAGTCCAAACACGTTGAAAACTAGGCCTAGCAGTATAATTACATTAACACTATGGAGGCGGGAAACGTAGAAATGCGTTTGTTTTGAATTAGCCAACATCAAATTTTTCTTTCAAGAATTTGATTGGGGAACCAGTTTCATATGTTGGACATATTAATGGATGTCCGCAGAATACGTTCACTTTTTCTTTTAAGACATTGTTTTGAGAGAACACAGTTACGGTTTGCGCGTTTTTTTTTTACCTTGCATCTTATTTGCATACAGTACACAATGTGTTAAACTAGCTCAATACATAACAACGTCACCCTAGAAAGACCAAACCAGCATGCTTTTAAAACCTCTGTAATAGTTTAAAAATCAGTGAAAGGATATTTATAAACTCAGTCTTCTTAGGTTGAACGCAAAATACAAATGGCAAACTGCAAAACATGAGGTTACAAACAAAAATGAGAGCAACCGAACAGCAAATCAACAATAATATCTGCCAGAAAGTGCGACAATACCGATGATGTTGGGCGAGCTCGATATCAATTTGAAGAAGAAAACGAAATCGACATACATTGCTTTCTTCAAATTGTCGAATATTTCAAGGTTAGATTACAACAATACATTATAGTGGTTTTCATTCTTTATTTACTACTAAAAGTGTTCTATGTAATGTAAAAATGTTTATAGCTAAAAATTTCTATGATAACACACCTTTGGTGTAAAAAAAATAAACAACTGAAATTCGATAATTTTTTTTACTTTGTTTTTCATGGATCTTAAGCCGTGTTCAAACGATCAGTGACTTGGGTGGGGATTTGTTGTCGTTTGCAAACCAAACAGACGTACCATTCTCACTTGACGCGTACACCCTCTACAACATTCCGTAGAAACTGAACTGAGATCTCCGTCTATCGGCTCGGTCTTTGATACCGATCATTTACCGACACATCACCGGAACGATCGAGGCACCCGAAAACTCCTCGAGCAGCAACGATTGTTTGAGTTGCCACAACGGGAGATAAGACGCACACACACAGCGATGGTATTTTAACGGAGCACATGGTCTCAGTGGGCCTTCATCTCGGAAACATGATGATTAGTAACAATAAGCCAGACGATGATGATTTAGACCTAATTGCAGGATCAGAAGATCCGTCCCTGGTGGTGAAGAACCTCAACCTGACGAGGGAAAACAGCTGCTGTAGTTTAGCCACATGCCGGGTAAGGCTAGAAGGAGGGAGAGGGAAAGGACGTACTTCCAACAGCGAACCTCGACCTGGTACAATTCTGTTGGTTCAAATATAGGGTTGCCATGCTTACCGTATTATACTACTCAGTCCCGTATTACTATTTGTCCCGCATTCTCCCTTATGTTGATCAGAAGATATGCCTAATACAGCTATGTGAGTTTGCTATTCCAGCCCTCAATGGAAATGTGGAGGGAATATTTTCCCTAATGTCAACTCAAAGATCGGACGAACGAAACAAGTTGTTAGTGGAGACAACTAAAGTAATTGTGATTGTAATTTTAAAATGACTTACGACCAATTTTATAATTATGTGAAAGAAGAAAATGATATAATCAAGAAAGTAAAATCGCCTTTAAAATATGTCTGGGCTCAAAAGATTAGCCTTGTATCTTTTTTTATTATTCAACGTGTTCATTTTATTAGATTCTTTTAAAGTTAATTGATTTTTTATCAGAGTAAAATAAACCATTACCTACCTACTTTTTCCATGTTTTAATTTATTTAGTACTTAAGCGTCCCGTGTCCATGCTTGACAACTATGGTAACCCTATTCAAATAAGATATCGATCAACTCATAAAATACCTAAGATACACCGCTCAGCTTCACAACGTCCAGATAGGCGACGGCATTTCAGCCGATAAGGGTATCCGGAGAATGGATTTTTCGATGAAGATCATGTCTTCAATCAACGATTGACTGAAACTCTGAAAATATCAACCTAGTGTATTATCATCGAGAACCCACAAATGTACAAAATTTAAGAACCATAGAAACTGCTTTAGAAAGTGAGTGAAAAATAGGTTAACCCGTTAACAGGGTATATTTTTGCTATTTAATAAGATGACTACTTCTGTTTGAAAAGCGGATGTGTTTTTCATTCATCTAAGAAGCCATAGAATACTTATGTTTTTGGATCCTACGTAATTTTGTGTCAAATTATAAAGCTAATTAATGATTATACATTTTTGTTTATAAGCCTAAAAATGCGATAATTTCATCTTTACTAACATAAAAGAAGTCAAGTTAAATACATTTAAAAAAAACAGTTTTTAAAACACACTTTTTTAATCTACAAAAAGTAGAGTTTTTTATTTCAGTTTCTACTTTTTAGTCTTTATTTTATAACTGATTATAATAAATGCTATTGAAACTCAAAATATTTTTTTTCTTTCCATAGATTTTAAGAGATAAAACGCGAAGTTGAACAAACTGTTCATTTCAAAATTCTTTTTTAAAAATGGTAACTTCAAAATGAATTTGTCATCAGAATTGAAGTCATAATTTGTTTTAAAATGATTTTCACTGAACACTGCTTCAGCTAAAATCCGATTTGATATCCATTCAATATCCCAAATTTTTTTTTAAATTCATCACATTTATTATCATTGAAGTTAATCAGCGACAGAGTAACCTGTTCGTCGATGCATATAATAATACCCTCTATTATCCAACCTAATGGACCTTATGCACCCCTTGGGTTGGAAAGTATAGAAAAGCAGCAATGGAGGAATAAACAAAACGATTGGCCTATAAGCGACTCAGAAATAAAAGCAGTTCTGAGTCAGCTGTTTAAAACTGACCAATGGCTGCCTCCGGCAGGTCACGTGTCGGAGGATGTGATGTCACATGCATAAGGTCCATTGCTAATTCTGAGCGGTTAATTTCTCATTGGCTCCGAACACCTGGCCTGGATTAGTTTAAATATATTAACTCCCCGTTTTCAAGCGACACTAAGGCTATATTTTGAGACATACCACGTAATTTTGTTGATTATAATTCAGATGAGGGGAAAGACGCCTGAGTTGGCATCAATTTTGCATCACCCTACAGGAGGGCGTTTGTCCCTCTACCTATTATTTAAGTAGACGCACATAAGCGGCGTATCTTCAGTGGAATCGGGTACCGAAACGTGAAACCCTAAAGCCGAAACCTTACCACCAGGCCACCGAGGCCCCACACCTGGCTTCTCTAATTATTATTTAAGCAGGCGCGCATAAGCGGCGTATCTTCAGTGAAATCGGGTTTCGAACCTTGAAACCCTAAAGCCGAAACCTTACCACCAGGCCACCGAGGCGCCACGACTGGCTTCAAAGAAATATAGAGAAGAAATTATTTGAACGAAATGTTAAGTGAATGCGACGATGATTATATAAACTAAGATAGGATAGGTGTATTATTTTTTAATAATTCAAATTCCCTTAGTTTAACAGTCCATGTAGGCTGCGGACCTGTTAAAGCCTGCGAAATAATACACTTGTAAATTTAAATTTTCGTTATAGTCGCATTTCAACTCGATATCCAATTAATGACTTGGGCATGCGCATTTCGAAAATAAAGGAACAAATTACCATGAGCACATTTTCTCATTCATTTTCCAATTTTCGAAACACAGAAAGTTTTCATTGGAAATGAAGTTGGTAAGAATTTAATTTTCTATTCAGGATGCAATCTATCCTTATTTATCACAGGGATGAAAAATATCTAAACAAAGCTAAAGTTTGACATCGATAATAAACGAAACTCAACACCTATCTCTATTGCCTACTAATGCTCTTAACAGAAGTCAGCTCTAGATAACATATATGAGAAAGATACAATTAGGAAAAGATAAAAGAATAAGTTTGCTCTGCGCCCCCCCCCCCCAACTTTTAAACACTGGCGCAAAATAAACGGTATTGAAATCTTTAGATTATTTTGTCAGTTCAAGGACAAAATAATTGCAATAACAAGTACTTATCTCGTTCTGGCATGATCAGCATCCCTTGTTGCATTATTTAGGAGCATCGTTAAAAGGTAGAAGTACATATTTTTCTTTCTAAACCTCTAAAACATGACTGACATACAGCTACCAATTCGACAGCGAAAACAGAGATTGCGAAATTTTATCGAAAGAAAATGCTTAAATATCTACTGGAAAATCAAAAATTTCAGCTATTGCTGGAAAATTATCAGATCACCTGACTTCAGTATTTCTGGAAGCAAGTGTTGTTTAGAACTTAACCCGAATGATGTAGAATGTAAAATAGTTTGTTTGGACGTTCAGCAACAACAACAACAATTCGCATTGCCTAGGATTTCATTTCTAACATGTGACGGCTCACAAGAGGAATCGCAGTCATCGAAAATGTTTTTGCGAGTACCAAAAGATACAATTTTCGGACAGCGGCGAAGTGCATTTCTTCCAGAAGATACCTTAACTGTTCGGTGCCGATTTCAGACTGACCATGAGAGAGGAAAGATTTTATTTCGGTCTCGAATCGGAGTCAACCGCAAAAGTTTTCTGTGGACCTTTCAGAAGTTCAGCGAAAAGGAATCCGATAAAAAATTATCTCTCGAGAATTCTGATCAGTACGGACACATACAACTTACCCTAAAATCTGTTGGTGGGATTAATAGTGGTGATGAGCAATACTACATGGAAATTTCCCGAAGAGGTGGAGAGAGTTGCTACTGTGTTCTCAAAGTTTCGGTGCTTGACGTTGACGGAAAAGCTCTAATTTATACAAATAATGAATGTGATTTTGAAAAAGAGGAAGGAGAGCAATTTTGGAGGTTTCCACTTGTTATCAGGAATAGGAAATTGCTAGCCTGCCAAAACCTGCTTATAATGAACGATACATTATCTTTAAGATGTGATTTTGCCGTTACTCAGGGGATAATATCAGAACAAACAACTCTTATTAGCTATTGTAATGATGTTGCATCTTTACTAGAAGAATCTGACGACATTTCAATGTGTTTTAGAGAGGGAATTTTTTCTGATTCCGTCACCGATTTGAAAACTGATTTGGAGAGAAGCATTTTAGATAATGCAACACTTTGCGATGTGAGTCTTCAAGTCGGTCCCGATTTAATAAACGCCCACAAGCATGTTCTGAGTGCCAAATCTCCTGTCTTCAATGATATATTCACGAAAGACACGAAAAATGAAACCGATAATATTGTCGTCATCGAAGATTTAGATGCGGACACAGTGAGAAGGCTGCTTTTCTACATGTACACCGACGCCCTACATGATTACCTGTGGGAAAATATCATGAACTTGTTTTCCGCGGCAGACAAGTATAATGTACTCAGCTTGAAGCAGAAGTGTTCTTTTTTCTTAAAAGCAAATCTATCTTTCTCCAATGTGTGCCAGGTTTTGGTCTTAGCCGATATGCACCAAGATGCAGATCTGAAGTCAGCAGTGTTCGCCTTTATTTCCAAGCACAATTCCGAAGTCTTCTCTTCAGAGGCATGGAGGGAATTAGAAAAGAATAATACTTCCTTGGCATTACAAACATTGCGAGAAATTTGCTCTAACAAACGATGAGATTGAAGTGATTTTAAGATTTTATATTTATATATTCTTTTAAATGTGATTTAGGAGCATCTTCACAAGTTTTAATGGTACGTGTATTCTTGTCTATGTTGAAATTTTTTTGCGTCTGTAAAACTGTTTGAAAGTTTCCCTTATCTTTCAGCTTACAATACTTGACGAAAAGGTACTTTCTAAAAGTGAAGTGTTTTGTGATTTCCTTTTTGAAAGACTTGTTTACATTTTCTATTAATGCCTATTTACATGTAGTTCTTATAGTGTTTCTATGACTGTTTTGAAAAGTATTTTTACAGTATTTTATATATTATTTACATTTTTTCAATATTTCTTTCATCTTGAGCTAGATTGATTTTGATCTGTCTTTGGACTTGAATTGAAATTAATTTACTATTATTCATCAGTGTTTTTGTAAAGTGCTTAAAATATATTTCAGAGTTTGCTTTATTTAATTATAGACATTTTACTTTAAATTTTAATTTTCAGTGTTTGTTGAAATAATCTTCTGTGCTTTGACATGATATTAAGTACATTGATACATTTCTGAGTTGCATGTACGCCTATATGTTATGAACTAGCATCTACTCAAATCGGAAAATAAACGTTTAAATCTCAATTTTGTTTCCTCCTGATAACATTTGTTTTATGAGACATTCTACTCGCTTCTCAACCGCATTATCTTTTCTATATGTATGAAATACAGTTAAAAGCATATATCCTCACTTCTTACTGTCTTCAGGTTTTCACATTCAACTCCTTAAGATGTTTTAGGACCCTCAACCTCAAGTTAACATGTTGACGTAAATGACGTCTTTAGACGTCCAATGCTTCGGATTGTAGATGCAAATGGCGGCTATTGCCGTCTTAGATTCTTAGTATTATAAATGAACTATTAAAATGTATATGAGTGTTAAATGTATTTCCTTTGAAACTCTTCATTGTTCTGGCAAGAATGAATGATGAAATATTTATAATTGCTTCCCTGTAACAACAAAGTTTCTCAAAATTGTATTTTGCACCTCTAAATTATTTCTAAATTTTTGTTATGCTAAGATAAGTGTTTATTCTTGAATTTTTTAAATTTTGAAAGAAAAATCTAAATGAATTCAAGTTAAATTAATTAATGTGAAAAATAAGTTATATTGGTTTCTAAAAAATATATCTTATTGCTAAATTATTCCCAAAAAATTATCGATTTAATCTGCACAGCTACCAAGATGTCTATAGTCGTCTTTTGTGTATCGGCTAAATCGAGATATTAAAAACAAATGACGGCTATAGACGTCCACCATTTTTTAGAAAAATTTCTTAGAAAACATAATTTTATTCTGTATGTTTTGAAATCTTCACGGAACTCCCCAAGAATCGACTAAATAACGAAAAATAAAAAGTTTGCTTTTCTCGTCCATCATCGATTTCGGAGGGAGCTTCAACGTGTTAATACTACTTTAGAGCTTTCGGGTGAAAACATTTTTAGTCTCGTCGTTTGACTCATTATATGTAAATATTGATGGATGCAGGAAGAAGGTAAATTGAGAGTAAAATGTTTTAAAACTAAGGCGCGTAACGTAAATCTCAATTTGAATTTTCCTCCTCGATTAACCTTCCAGCAGGCGCGCATATGCAGTACATACATTCTTATGTTGTGCATCGTAATACGAGGGTAAGTCATTAAGTCGAAAATGATAAGAAAAAATCAATTTCCATAATAATCACTTGGAGACAATTTTATTTTTCAACATAATCTACATCAATGTTGATGCACTTATCCCATCGTTTTATTAGTGCCCAAATTCCAGCCACAAAAAATTCTTTGGGTTACTATCTCATCCATAGTAGGACTTCGTGTTGAACCGTCATCATCACAGATCAGTTAGATGTCGTCAGATGAAAATCGCTTGAGGCTAAGTCTGGGCTGTAAGGTGGATGCTGTAGCACTGACCAGCCAGACTTTTTATGTGTTTGGTCCACTTAAACAACATCTTGGAGGCAGACACTTTGCAGACGATGACGTTCAACACGAAGTCCTACTGTGGATAAGACAGCAACCCAAAGAATTTTATGCAGCTGGAATTGGGGCGCTGATAAAACGGTGGGATAAGTGCATCAACATTGGTGGAGATTATGTTGAAAAATAAAATTGTGTCCAAGTGATTATCATGGTAAATTATTTTTTTCTTATCTTTTGTGACTTACTTAATGACTTACCCTCGTACGCTTGAAATGTTTACAATATGTATTATTTCAAAAACTAGAGACAATTCGGAAAAAGTAAACTTAGTTTTGAAATCAGCAGACTGATTGTTTCCAAGTGATTATCATGGTAGATTATTTTCTTATCTTTTGCAACTTGCTTAATGACTGACCCTCCTACATACTTATATCGATCTTTTACAATTTTGAGCGTAATTTTTATTTATATAATCTTTCTTTAGTGTGAAGATAATACATATAGATTATATAAGTAAAAGCTTCAATGATTTTTGTAAAACAACACGATATAAGTATCTCGTACATACGAGCGACTACTGGAGGCTTAACAGACTTAGCATCAGACACTCTTTGGTCTTCATTACTTGATGTAATGGCACACGCGTAGACATCTTAATATCAACTGCTACTAAAAATAAAATTTCTAAAATTTCAAAACTCAGAAAACGCTGAAATAAATTATATTTAAAGAATAAGATGCAACGTGCATTCGGCGGAATGCCAATGTACATAAAATTAATTATACTTTTGGATGTTCTGTTTATATTTTTGTGAACATATCTTTGGTTTGGTTCAGATTGTGATTCGCATTCATACTCATACTATTTTGGGAAGCTTGATATCTAAAGTCTTTAATATTTAATCAAATGTTTGTAGTTTGAACTAGGCAGTAATGATAACAGGAAAGAAATGCTTGAATTCGACGAAATTAATAGAAGTTAAAGTATGCAGTTAACAAATACAAAGATAAGAGCAAATATTCCTTGACACGATTTAAAAAATGTGACTTTATAGCCAATGCGATAAAATATGTAACAATGCAATAACACTGACAAACTTATCGAATGAAAATTACTCAATGAGATGAACTTAAAATATCGGTCATTAAACAGACATCATATGCCAAATTTGCGCATTCAAAATTTAAGTTCTAAAATGTGAGAGAAAATTAAGTTTAAGAATAAAAGAAATTGCACCAATTTTAAAAAATGTGTTTAGAGGGAAATAAATCTTGTAAATTAATCCTTAACAGTTTTGCCCGAGCTCCTCTCGTGCATAGAATTATACCATTTTTAAACCTTTAAGCTAAAATAAGGTCATTCATAGAGGTTATAACTTGAACCCTGGGTCCCGACCTCCAGAGGGCTCGCGAAAAAATTTTTATGGATAGCTAAATTCAAAGAAATTTATTTTGCAATAAAAATTATAAGGCTTTACTTCAAAAAATGCGGTCGACCACATTTCGCGAAAAGTTTTGCACAAAATATGGGTGACGGAAATTAAAATAGTTTGTACAACACTGATGTACTAACTTCTGTAACACGCATAATTCAGGATTTTCTCATAGATTATCTGTGTTTGAATATCTTTTTAATGTACACACATGATTATGTAACATTACTAGTCTGTCTATTAATAAACGCCAATCATTTTAATTTTAACATATATAAAATTATAATTAAGGTATCCGCCTACTTTGAAAGCACTGAATTTTGACCACTTTGGCGAAAATTATTTTTTGACATTTCCTTGTAGTTCAGACTTTGTCTTGCCAAATCCGTTTACATTTCATTCCTAAGTGAAATAGAAAACAGTTATAACGATTTTAAAATAGTTTGTCTAAAACAAAATCAAACCGGAAGTAGCATTCCAACACCGGAAATGACCTTAAAGTTTCAATTGCTTGCCCTTTTTCTGCTTTTTTAAATTTTTTTGTTACTAGTGACAAGCCACAACTTTTTTGCACGCAGTTTACTTATTTCTTTGGATAAAATTGGTAACACAATTCAGTTGCTTGTCAGTTTATTTTGCTTTGTTTACGTTTTTTGTGCTTGCTTATCTAACTTTATTTTGCCTTTTTTAAGAGCTACAAATTTGAATTTTACTTGAAAATTTTATTGTTTTGAACATGGAAGTCCATAAATAATAGGGAATAAGAATAACTATCGCTCAAAGAAGCGAAAATTTGCTGGAAATCTGTATAAATCTGCACGTGCAGAATAAATTACTATAATTGATGGGACAACCACCTACTACTGTTATCACTGCAAGTTCTTCAAAACTTAGTGGTAACAATTTTATTGAAGCTAAAGATTTATTAAAACCAAATGAATTATGCGGAAATCGTATAATGAATATTGAAATTTTAAGGTAATAATAACATTAAGGACAACATAACATTAAGGTTTGTAATGTTATGTTGTCCAGGTGGTATGAAAAAGGAACTCTCCTTGACAGAAGATTCTCGTTTCGGGACGTGTTAAAAATTTTTGTTAAAATGTAGGAACCAATTTGTCCCTCTTTCTACTTATCAGTGAATAGGTCATATTGAAAAAAAACAGTTACCTTGATTAAAGTTAGCTTAAGAAGAACTCTCGTTCCTACTTTTACTATGCATTGCATATAATCACCTAATTCGAGCTTTGTATGTGAATCAAAGTGAAGAAAAATATAGAAAAAGTAATAGCAAATGCATTATTTATGTTTCGTTAATTCTTGCTTTATCTAATATTTTTTAATAATTAAATATTAAATTCTTTTTCGTATTTATTTTATTTATTATTATTTGGATTTAGTGCAATATCCATACCCATCCTGTTCGAAGACGATGGGAAACTCAACTCTTATCTCTGTTATCTACTAAACTGTTTCCCTGAAATCGGATTCAAGGTGAAATTTATTCAAGAAACACAATCGCGTAGAGATAAAATAATGACATCGCACGGTTGCTACGCTTTTGACGATTAGTGCGTGAGAATCAGTATTGTAAAATTTCCTTTTTATTCTCTTATCGATTATCTTATCTTAAGATATGTACTGTAGTTATGAAAAATAAAGCTCTGATGGGTTTTTCAGAATTTCCTGTCGCATCATTCGTGATTGCCCCTGCGTCGAGAGAAAGATTACGGACACTTTCTCTTTCTGAAACTCCAAAGGATGATTCGCCAGACATTTAACATCAGTTTAAAACCTCCTTCACGGAAGACATTTCTGGAAGAAGAATGTTTAAACATTTACTGGAAAATCAAAAACTTCAGCTATAGTTGGAAAAATATCAGCTCACCTGACTTCACATTTTCTAGTAAAAAGTGGTGCTTACAATTGCAACCGAAAGATGTAGTATGTAAAGTAATTTGTTTGAGCCCAAACAGTGAAAATTATTATCCACGTGGTGAAATTTCATTTCTAACCTGTGATGGCTCACAGGAGGCAGTGTCCGACTGTTTATATTTACAGGCATCAAAAGATATCATTTTTGGACAGCGGCGAAGTGCATTTCTTCCAAAAGATACCTTAACCGTTCTGTGCCGAATTAAAGTATGGAACGGAAAAGGAAAGGTTTCTATTCGTTCGGTAATGGGAGTCAAACGCTCCTGCTTTTTATGGAATCTGGAGAAATTTAGCGAAGGACGATACGATAAGTTACTCGTCGAGAATTCTGATCAATACGGCGAAGTACAATTCAGCCTCAAATCTGTTGGTGGAATTAACAGTGATGAACAATTCTACATTGAAATCTCCCGAAGAGGTGGCGAGAAGTGCAATTGTATTCTCAAAGTTTCAGTGTTAGACGTTGATGGAAAAGTCCTAAATTATGTAAGTGACGAATTTATTTTTGAAAAAGAGGATAGAGAGCAATTTTGGAGGTTTCCTCCCATAATCAGGAAAAACAAATTACTCGCCTGCAAAAACCTGCTTCTACCCAAAGATAAACTATCCTTAAAATGTGATTTTGCCATTACTCTGGGGGAAGTGTCAGACCAAACTGTTGTTTATAGCCTTTATGAAGACGTGATACCTTTACTAAAATTCTCCGAAGATCTTTCAATGCATTATAAAGAAGAAAGTCTTCCTAAAGATTTAAAAGCTGATTTGAAAAGGATATTGGATAATGAAACACTTTGCGACGTCAGTCTTCAAGTCGGTTCAGATGTAATCCAAACGCACAAGAATATTCTGAGTGCCAGATCGCCTGTCTTCAAGGCTATGTTTACGAAAGACATGAAGGAAACGAACAGCAAAACTGTCGTCATTGAAGATTTAGATTCGGACACTGTGCGAAGGTTGCTTCTCTACATGTATACTGATGCCATACACGATTACCAGTGGGAAAATATCATGAACTTGTATTTCGCGGCCGACAAGTATGAAGTTCTCAGCTTAAAGCAGAAATGTTCTTCTTTCTTGAAAGAAAATCTCTCTTGTTCGAATGTGTGCGAGGCTTTGTTTCTCGCCGATTTACACCAAGATGCCGACCTGAAGTCAGTTGTGAATGATTTTCTTTCCAAGTACGAATCCGAAGTCTTCGCTTCAGAGGCATGGAAGGAATTAGAAAAAAATAATTCCTCTTTGGCATGTCAAACCTTGCGAGAAATTTGCGCGAACAAACGATTAGATTGAAGTGAAGTGATTTCAACGTTATGCTTGCACTTTCTCTAAACAGTAATTAACAAACAGCCATTCTGGTTATAATGGTATGTGTATTTTGAGATTCCCAGTCGACGTTTTTCGAATGTCACACTGTAGCTGATATTGTAACTTGAACGTGTCTGTGGGATTGTTTCAAATTTATTTTCTCTTTTTCATCAACTCTCTACAACGCTTTGTTAGAAAGTACTCTTGTTTAAGTGAAATGTTTTCTGATTTCCTTTTTGAAAGTTTTGTTTGCACATTTTTTAAAATTTATTTACATGTATATAAATTATAGTATTTCAATGATTGCTTTAGGTTAGTATTAATATCTAAGTGGCTATGTGTGTCCCTATTTGAGATATATTATTTATATTTTGTTAAATATCACAGTTATTTGGAGATATAGATATTTTGATCTTTCTTTGGAGTTGACTTGAAATTAGTTTTTTATTATTAATAATTTTTCTATTTATTTGCATAAAATATGTCTTAGAAATTAGTTGATATTTAGTTGCTTACATTTTGCTTTAAATTTTGGTTTTCTCTTTTTTTGTTAAGATAATTTATTGAACTTTGAGATGATTTTTATTACATTGCTGAATATATTTGTTACATTTATGCATCTATGTCAAATATAAGCGTCTGCCCAAATTGCAAAATAAACTTTTTAAAAGATAATTTAATAACATCCTGATAAAATTCCATTTACGACAATGTACTTTCGTTGAAAAGTAAGAGAAGCACTTAGCCAAAATTCATGCATAAATACTCAATTCAATAGCACCAAAATCTTTCATGGCATTATTGTTGTTAGATATTTACTATAATCCAGTTCTGTGAATTAAAAAAATTGATCTGAGTATATAATTTTAATTAGATTAATCGGCTGATAGAATTCTATAGTTCACATAAAACTCTTAATCCTAATTCCCAACCTAACTATAGAGACTAATAAAATCAGATAGTAGTTCCCATTAGTAGAGTGTATTTTTCACTTCAAATGTGGAGACTTTTACTTCATGTTTTACAGATATTCTAATTGCCATACAATAGAAAATTACAAATGTTAAAACAATAAATGTTAAAAAGCAACAGAAAATTACAAATTTAAAAAAAACATTAAAAAAAGAAAAAAAACTAGAAAAAAATATGAAACAGAAGAAGTAATCAATAATGATAACAATACACCTTTTTGCGCGCCAAACGCAGCAGCATCCAGTGTTTGCATCATACATTTTACTGCAACTAACCAACCCATCACTAAAGAATTAACCAACAAAAATGCCCCAATAATAAAATAGCCAAAACACATAAAAGAAGGAAAAAAACTAGAAAAACAAAAGAAATAACAATAAAAATGGAAAAATTGGAGGAGAACCCCAATGGCGGACGTAATCATAGTACCAACCACCATAGGAGTTCTAATTTGAACAAATTTTCTGTCGAGGGCAAGACTAACAAAGTCAAAAAATATACCTTCTGTGGCTCTGAATCTGTCCAATTGAAAAATAAGAAATAATCCTTTTGAGAAGAACGAAAAGAAGAAAAATAATAAACATACCTTTAAAGATAAATCCAGTAGAAGAACTTGAGAATGCAAAACAAAAAATAATTCATTCTCAGCCGAATTAAATTGCCATACATTTGAAAAGGTTTAAAGATTTCACTATAAAACTACAAATCTATTCTACAAATAAAACACCACTTAAGGGTTAAAAAAATTCTGCTGTTAAAAAACATTCATTGACAACAACATATTTAAAAGTAATTAATAGAGAGAAAAATTAAAGTTGTTTTCTACATCTTGAACTCAAAAATAATTAAATAGCTGAAATATAGTAACTAAACGTCCTTCATATAGTATTGATGTCGTCAAATGCAGATGGAATCTCTTCATTTCACTTAATTTTCTTCAAGCTTGAAAAAAAATTTGCAAGGTTGTTATTTCAGAGACCACATCACATATTATTTTTATCGTTTATTAGTGCTTTTATTTGAAATTAGCCACTTATTTCAAAATTTAACATTTATTTTTCTGATATCATTATATAAATGTGTCTTGATTTAAAAAATTTTATACATTTTCTAGTGCTTAGACGTCTTCTTGTAACATGCACGGTTTACTAATGATTCTTCAATGAAAACTATTAAGGAATTTTATAGAATTTATAAATGTAATTGAATAAAAATTTAATACATAATGTAAATTTTATATTTTCTGTAAATGTCTAAATACTTTGGTAGGGTACTTAGATGAACTGCCCGACAAGTGATTGCACAAAATTCAGTGTATGAGGATCACATAAAAAATTTAAATAGATTTAAAGACAAACCAATGTAGTATTTTGATTTTAACTACAAAATTCTTTTTGGTGATGCAAAATTTTTGAAAAATTTTAAAGTGTCCAAGGCATGTACGATTGAATGTATGCTACAGTATAATATAACTAGTTTTAAAAAATTGCAGTTTTAATTTCTTTGATGTCAGCTTTACAGTTATGTTTAGATATGCAGAGATATAAGAACTGAAGTATCTCTTCTCAGAGCACTGCGACGTTTGGTGCGGAGCTGAATTTTGGAGAAGAGGGTGTCGACTCAGGTGTCGTCCTCATTTGCATTTTATTCAAAAGAGTAAAAGAGTTAGTACCTGGATAGCTCTCACCTAGCTTCCGAAAGGGACGTTAATAAAATGAAACTAAACGGAGCATTATGGAGAAAATATCAATGGTAACAAAAGCGCCAACTTTTGATGGTATGTATGTCATAACATGGAAAAGCTAATGAAGCAAAAATATAAAAAATTGGTTTCTTCGTTAAAAATAGAAAATCGACTTTTAAAAGACAGAGATTAATTTTTTTTAAAGCGAGAGGCGTCGAGAGAAATACTGTTAACAAAGTCAAATTTTAATCACATTTATAATCTATATATATAAAACGCTAAGGCACGTGGCGCAGAAAAGAGGTTAATTTCTCTTTTGCCGATGGCAACGATCGGTTTGTTTACAAAACAAAACTGGTAGACTCCGCCATGTTAGGAATAACCTCATATTCATGGCTTGTTACCATGTTCGTTCTGGTGTAAAATAACTTCTTCTCATGAAAAAAGGAGTTTAAGATAAAGAATTCATAATATTTCTTACAATAAAATGAAACTTTGGATGAAATTATTCAAAAGCGATCAGTTAGAAATGAAGCAGAGGAGCTTAGGCGAGCCAGAGAACGTTCAGATCAACGTCAAAATAGTTTAAGTCAGCGAAGATAAAATCGTGTTAATTCATGAATTGAGGTGAACATCATGGAGATTCCTGGTATGACCATTGCACATTGGCTACTTTTCTGTTATGCGCACACCACTTGGCGCCTTTTTTTGTCTTGGCAAATTTTCTTGGAGCGTCGAATGGCCAGTTTGGCTCCAAGAGCGTCAGGAAAATCATGGCATGCATATATGCTCGTTTAGTGCTAGTTTAATAAATAATGGATTTGTGAGACACTAAATTACATTCGCAAATACGGAATGAAAAGAAATCTCTGAAAAATTTGTTTCTATCAAGGGCTGAAAAAGAATGACAGATTTCAGGAAACAAGTATTTAAAAACTACGATTTGCTAGTATATAGTTAATCACCTTCTATACGTATCTCATTAAAAGGTGGTTTCCATTTCTGCGTCGTTTCCTCAGAGTCCCGATTCATTCGTATTTATTGTAATGATAAAGTTCTTCGTTTATACGATGCAAAGCTTCGGTTATACGCTGTTTTCTCCCTTTCTAAAACTCACAAATTTCTGCCTCGGTCATTATTTCTCCGTTCCTATTAAGGCAGAAACTTATCCTAGAAAGCAAGAGGTTTAACATCCTTTTCCTCCCTGCCATTGCCAAATACAGGGCTACTTGTATACACATAAATCGTATAAAAGGGAATGTATAATTAGTATTCAGTATATGCAATAAAGGCATGAGTTTTCTTTCTTTTAGGGTAAATGTTTAATTTTAAAATTTAATTATTGTTTTCAGTACTATGAAATAATATGCAAATATTATCTTAAAAGACTTTAAAGTGACACATTACTTTCGCATCATTTCTTTATTTGAATTATTATTGAAAGAGTTTTATTACTATTTAAACTTAATAATCCTACAAAGTCATCTTGAAGAAAAAAAAATTTATTTCGATCTGCTTGTTTAGTTACATTCAATTTGTATATTCACTGAAATATATACCAAAAACAGTGCATGGATTTTAAGGTGTATCAAATATTCGCTTAAATATAGTTTTTTTACCGTATTATGTGTTGAAAAATGAGAAAATTTAGCAATGCCTAAATTTATATCATATATACAAAAAAACTAAGAAAATTAATACTTGTTGCATACACAGTTTTATCATATGCCTAATGTGAACAAGAACAAAAAATTTGAAAGCTCTATCGTAACAAGAACGAAAAAAAAAACTTTAGCATCTTGAAAACATCAAAGTGAAGAAAAGTCTGACATGGAGAAAGAGACATTTAAAGTTATCATATGAGCATGTTTTTAATTTGTCATCGTAAATAAAAATCCAAACAACTTCCGAAAAACTAAGGTTACAAATTTGAAATTTTGATGCAATAAATAGAAAGATAAGAGCAACAAAATAATCCAACAGAATGAAAAATGATATTTTCGCTAATTTTTAGGTAATGTGTTCTCTTAAAATTATTACTTTTAAATGAATTTACGTTAGTAGCATTAAATTTGTAATAATCAAACTTGTTTAGTAAAATTTAGATTAGATGCCGTTTAACGTCAGTGCCTTGAAAGGGTGTATAAACGGTTTTCTTATGATTGGTTATGTCTTGATTTCCTTACAGTGTTATTTTTAACCTCTCACGCTTTTTAGATTTTGTTCTGAAGTCCATATTTTTGATAAACATATTTTCTACTATTTAATACACTGATAAGAGTATATTTTTAAGACTTTTAACATGATAATGTTTTGAGGTTGGTTTGCTATTCTGTAAATTGCGTTTTGCTTCGTACGAAAACTCTGCATTGCAAGATAACAAGGGAAAGAAACTAGTTCTATAAGGAGTTCCTACTAGACAGAGAGGCTTTCTTTCTGCTAACTGCGTGTTAGAAACACCGTCGTGATAGAATGCAATAGCTGATGCAATCAAACCAGATGAAGACAAGCATAAAACATTATCACTCTACAAAGTCCAGCTAAACGTACGAAATAGAAGTGGGAGAAACCTACCTGTTTTTTCTGTTTCAGTTAACCGGGTAACGGAGTAAAAAAACGCATCGGAAGATAGGCTCAATTAGTCTAAAATTTACCGAGTTCTGAAGCTTTGAATTTCATCATCTTAGGCCAATCACTGACAACCGTTTCCTCGAGGCGTCTGTTGGTTGGCGGATTACGGAAAGAGACTTTATGAATAGATAAATATTGGCCAATGGATTGATTTCCTGTAAAAACAATATTAATAAAAAAAAATTGTCTACAAACGGCGTTTGTTTTTTCATAAAAATCCAGAAAACTGGTTATTTAGAGCGGTTATAACCGCCAGGTAAAACAGAAGATGTAAAAACCGGTATAACCGAAAGCCGGTTATTTTCGCAATAACCGCTTTTCCTATTACCGAAATCGTTTTTTTTTTTATTTTTTATTATTTTCGACTTTTTAGTGTTTAATATATTTAATAATTCGTAATTGAGAATATTATGCAGCTTTGAAATTATTTTTTTTCTCAAATACACTATTAGATAGCTTTAATCAAAATTTATTTCAAATCAATCGATTAACTTATAAATCAGCTCTGTAAGTATTAAAAAATTATTTTCATCGGGAACACGCAAGTGTATAAAATGTAGCGCAGAAAGGAAGCACCTCTGAAAGTGCGTGAAAATCGATTACCAAATTCTATCATTATGGACATGAAATAAGTCCAATTAAATGAAAGAGCGCTAAAATATTACGAAAAAGACGCGTCTTGCATAAATTAGCAGTTTTCCACATTTATTTCAATTGTTGATGTCTGATGATTATACTGTTTCATAAACACAGTTAAGTTTTGTACTCTGTACTAAGAGAGAGAAATGCCAGTTCCCTGCCTCTCGTCATCAAGTACTTGTCATTTTTGGATCACTCAAGAAGAAATTGACTTTTTTTCAAAAAGTTTTCCTCTATCCAGAAAATCCCACCTCTGCCAAACGTTAAGAAAGTGTAATTCTTTCTTCAAAATTGTTCTGGTTTCGAAAATAGCAGAAATATCACGACGCCTTAGGGATTTAACAGAGAACAAAATCTCATGGAAGGGGGATTCATCCATTAAATAACATTAAACTCTCAAAAACTGTGTTCAACTTCAGTGTTGAAACAATCGGATGGACATAAACCATACATTGTTCGCACAGATGCAAGCAATTATGCTCTTGCAGATGTTTTACTTCAAGGTAAAGGGTCAGCTAAACGCCTTATTAAATACACTGTTGAGACACGAAACCCCTACTGCAAGAAGAAATTTCGAGGGCAAGTCAGTAAGAAGTGTCAGCGCAATTCAACTGATTGATGTTCATTTTGATTTTATGAGATGGCAGTTGTACATACGCGCATCGGCATTAAGAAAAGGAGAGACTGTGCTCGAGGACTGTACGCTAGAAAAGTAGCGAAGTGTTGTGCGTTTCTTGTGCTGGAAAGACTTCTGGTAAAGGATATTCGCAAGGAAATGCTTTCTGCTTACAGGGGGAATTATTTGTCCCGTCAAGCGGTCTATTGCAAAATTGTATCAAAACTTCGGGATGCAATACCAAGAATAGGTCCAGGCCTATTGATTTGAGGAATTTTGTTCTATCACGACAATGCTACGTCTCATACAGCTCGAACAACCGAGGAGTATACTGACCAGATTCTTTGGCAATTTCTTCAATAACCACCATACAGCCCAGAGTTAGATCCAAGAGCGGCCACCTGCCAAGTTCGCTTAAATTGTACCTTTATCTTTATCGCCACATTATAACCCCGAACTCGAAGCCAGGACGGCTCCCTGTCGATTGGGCGAGTTGAAAAAACCCTTATGCAATCTTAGATATTTTAAGAGTTTTGAATTCAAAACAACACTGAACAAGAATTTAAACAGTAGTGGACGTAATAAAGAACAAATGAACGTATAAAATACAACAAATAAAACACATAAACATGTAAGAAATATTTAACATATCATAATGATTTGAAGAGAAGTTTCTCATTCTTGTAAAGGAAATCCATAAGATTTCGAATCCTAATCCTGGAAAGAGGATTCAACATTACTCTTTGCCACCATAGTTGGATAAAATCTGTTGTAGGTTTTGTAAGATGATTAAGGGGTCTATTCTGGTAACCCCGGTTGGGTTGGGAGAAGTCACTTTTCCCGTTGTTAACGTGCGGGCTTAATAGGCTTATAACGGGGCTTATAACTTAGGCTTAAATTTCACCTGGGCGGCAAGCGTTTCGCGACTGTTGTAGATACTGAAAGTAAGGAACATAAGTGGCTGAGACAGCACGAGCAGCACATGTGACAACCCTCCCCTATTATATAGATAGGATCCGTCATCGGCGATGGACCCGGAGAGCAACACCGCCATTATTGCAAATCCTGCCGTGGCACTAGGCCGTCCGATAAAATGTGACTAAACGTTCACCGCAGATACAAACTCAGGTACTGTGATCTGAGCAAAATAGCCCACATTACGGCACGCCCACGCACAGACGCCCTCTCTCCCTAAGGAAGCACATCCCGTCATTGGCCATGGGACCAGTAACCAGGCAACACCACCTTAAAGTATTCCCAGGGGAAACGAGATCATGCATACTGAGTCTGGCTGCTTCTCATCAACCAGGCAAAACCTGATAAGTTATGTCCAATATGAATAGCAAATATTTGAACACTTCAAGTATCCATCCAAATACATGTTGGCACCTGATGATCCATAATGTACTTCAGAAAGTTTCATTTTCTTCCCATTGTTCGTTTATAGATGTGGGATTCCGTTCAAGGAACAAAATGTCCACATAAGGGCTTACCTATAAGGGGTAAATGGTTTCGGTTTTATGTCTAGGGGATTTTAAGGGTTTTAACACGTTAAAACTTAAAACAAAATTCTACTTAGAATAAACGAAGAGACTTCAAGATTAAATACAAAAACATTTATTAAAACACTAGGGAGAATTTACAAGGGGGAAAGAGATATATGTACAGAAGGTGATACTTTACATGAAATCATAGTTAAAGTTGAGCTAGACTAATCAGGGATAGATGTTACAGGTTAAGATTAACAATTACAGATTATAAGTTAAAGATTTAAAGTTATAGAGTCATGAGGAAAGTTAGTCGAGTCATGGTACTTACGACCGGGAGATCGGGCGGCTTAAACACCAATAATAATTGGTCGACAGAGAATATTAGAGAGAGAACATAGTGACTGCTGCGGTGCTGCTCTGCTCGCTCTGAGCTTGCAGTCGAGTTTTGTTAAGGAAAAGATGGCGCTGCTTGTAGCGGAACTGTAGTTCCATCTATCGCCGAACAGATTAATTAATCTAGCTCGTACATTCTTGCAGTGATAAAATAATACTTTACGGGTAATTTCCTACATAGATATGTCGAAGATTCGTGTTTTTTCACGACTGTAGCATTTTAAAATGGAATACAGCACAATTCGGGATCACCGAACTAAAGAGGGGAAAGTCGTTTCGGATGATGAATTTTTTTGGTTGAACCATGAACATCTATTACTATTTTGTATCTAATTACAGTATGCAATTCTATTAGGTTTAGAGTGTAAAACGAACTCAAAATTTTCTTTGATGGCTACACTTATGTTCTTTATTAAAGTTTACCCTCCGTCGGGAGCAATGTTCTCACCGGCAAGTTTGGGCGCAATGCGCCTGACAAACACAGGTAGGCAATATTGTAATTAATATTGCTAATACCCATTAATTTTAATTTTAGCATGTTAAAATTTAATTAATAATTAATTAAAATTAATTAATTAAATTAATAATTAATTGGAGAGACGTAAACGAAAAAAGTGGCGTTATCAATGTCGAAAAATCTCGTCTTCGCGATTATTTCCTTGCTGTAAAATACGTGTTTTTTTATTTGAGATTTCGGAGGCATTTCGGATAATACGGATTTCGGTGAACCGAGTTTTACTGCATCCTTCTGATTTTATCTCTTTCCTTTAAACACAGAACATATTTAATAAATGAGATGCTTAGTTAAATTACTATTACTCCCTTAGTTCTTTTAGGGCCGCGATGGCCTAGGGTAAGGTC
Source organism: Araneus ventricosus (assembly GCA_013235015.1). Classification (NCBI taxonomy): domain Eukaryota; kingdom Metazoa; phylum Arthropoda; class Arachnida; order Araneae; family Araneidae; genus Araneus; species Araneus ventricosus. Next base: position 400,156 of record BGPR01000498.1, on the reverse strand, counting down.
TCGGTTTCGGGGCCGGAAGGCTTCAGGTTTGAAACCCGATTCCACTGAAGATCCGCCGTGTACGGGGCCTGTTGCAAGCCAAATCATACGTAGTGGCCAAACGCCTTCCCTCTGATGTTGCGAGGAATCTAGAAGATGGTTGCCAGCTCAGATGTCGTCCTCGTCATCTGTCCGTGATTCAAAATGACGGGGTCCGTCCCAAAATAGCCCTCGTGTTGTTTCAAAACGGGACGTTAATATAACTAAACTAACTAAACCCTTAGTTCTTTTTTTCAACTCATAGGGAGATGTTATCTTTAAGACAAAATTGTAGATTTTGGACGAACTTCGTAACTAGAATGTCGGTCTGTCTGTCCTTGCGCCTGCATGTGGAAACGATAACTCACCAATGCAACGAGTTACAAGGATGAAATTTAGAGTAAGGTTTTATCGCCGAAATTGAAAATGTGTACAAATTTTCAGGCAATTCCTTCAAACCGTTGATGAACTGTCTGTCTATTCGTGGATATATGAACGCGTATCTGACTATCCTTGGATATAACTCAAAAAAGAAACAAGCTAGATGAGTGAATTTTGTTATATAATTTTTGCACTAAAATTGTAGGTATGTGCCTATTTTTGGGATAAATCTGTCAACGGGTTGACTGTCTGTCTGTCTGTTTTTCTGTCAGTGTGTATGTTAATAGTATAATAGACAAACACATCACGTAGGATGACTGGAACTTGATATGTGGTATTTATGCCAAAATTGTAGATCGATATGAAAATTTTGAAAGAATCAGTCAATTGAAAGAAAAAGAATATGTACTTGATTATCTTCACTATTCAACGAAGCTATACACAAAACGCGCCATACTGTGTAATTATCAGGATGTAGTGGAGCCGTTCCAGCACTGCCTTTTTTAAGGGAGATAAATAAGAAAAAAATGTGAAATGGTCCTTAAAACAGCGCGATTGTTTCACCCAGGTTAGAGCTTTCCAGCGCTGCTTTTATAGCGTCCCGGGACTGCTTATTTTCCGACTACATTACTGGTAATTATACTCAAAATTCGAGGGGAGAACATTCCCACTGGTTAGTTAATTCCGCCTACTTGTCTCCGAAACCAGATATGAATAATATATGAGCTTTAGAGACGGTTGCACGGGGAGTTTTACTAACATAAAGCCGTCGCTACACGATGTTTCGAACCTTCCCTATTAGCAGAATATGCTGCACAATATTCATAGGATATCCTAATGATGTTCTTTTTCATAACATTTCAGCCTTACTGTTGCATTTAAATGTATATTTTTTTACGCTTCAAGATTTGATGGATTGAAGTTGAATCAGCTTTACGTGTTCGTTTTAAATTATACATTAATTTAAAAACTTTTACTTTTAACATAATAAAATGAATTCAAAAATTTGAAAATGTTATTTATGCCTTTTTAGTTTTAATTTATAGATTGTGAAAGCTTTTTAAAAGTATGTCGAGTTTTGCCGGTCCTTTTTAAAATTATAAACGTAATGGTTATAATACCGAGGGCCAATTTCAAAGATAAAAAATTGCGCATATTTGCGCCATTTTTTATGTAATTTTTTTTATAAAATACCTTTTTTTATTTTCATGAATACATTATGAAATATTTTGACCTAAAAGTGAATTTAATACTTCTTCGGATCCACCTCCGATGCTGGCTGGTCGTAACCCTGTAGTGAGGAGGTCGGATACAAATAAAAGCCTTGTAGAAGACACGCAAAGTGCAACAACCCAATTCAGCTCCTGGTGCTCAGAAAATGAACTTGCCATTTCAACAGGAAAAACAAATTAAATCTTATTCAGCAAAATGATAAGAAGTCCCAAGATCACATGGAACGGGTATAAAATAAATAGAGTTAAATCCTTTAAGTACCTAGGGATACACATTGATGATCGACTCAACTGGCTGGAGCACATTAATAAGCAAAGAGAGAAAGGCATCAAAATGCAGCAAAACCTCAAAAGAATCGCAGGTGGCAATTGGGGAATCTCTCAGATACACATATGGACTCTTTATAAAACGGTTATTGAGAGAATGCTGGCCCACGGATCTTCAGCTTGATGTCTAAATCCAACATTCAAAATGAAGAGGAAACTTTCTACGATTCAAAAGCCATTCCTACTCCACATATCGGGAGCTTATCGTACCACCCCAACGGCAGCGTTACAAACTATACTCGGCATCCTACCCCTACACAATTACAGTTCGAAGTCAGGTTTACATCAATTTATCGCCTAAGAATCTCTCTTCCCCCTAACATTACAGATATCCAGCCGCTGATCTGGAGATGAAGGCAACAGGCTGGTCCATTCATCCTTCAGAGCATCTCAAACCGAACCAAATCTCTTTAGAAGACGGAGAAGCAAATATAGCCCGAAAAGACATTATAAATATTTTCACAGATGGTTCGAAAACCGAACACGGAGTTCGAGCTGCTTTCTGCGTCTTGGCCAATGACATCTGGGCCTACCAGTGGTCCGCTAAACTCAACGACAACAACACGGTATTTCAAGCTGAACTCACTGCACTTCATGAAGCAGTAATATACACATCTCATCTACCAAACTACAATACCTCTAAAATACACGCAGACAATAGAGCAAGTATCATGGCACCTTCCAATTCAAAGAGCACAAACGAAACAGCAAGAAAAATTTTCGAAATCCTCCTAACAAATCCAAGAATAACAGTCTCATGGGTTAAAGCGCATGCAGGCAATATAGGCAATGAGAGAGCAGACCAACTGGCAAAAGACGCAACGCAACATGGGCAACCCTATTCGCTTATTAAATTTCCTAAACCTCACATAAAAGGCCTCCTCAGGGAGAGAATGCATACGGAGTGGCAAACCTTATGGAAGAATGGCGATACAGGCAGGAAAATATAAAACATCATGCCCTCAGTTAGTCTCCGCCGCACTAACTGGATTAGAGAGGATGTTATCTTCTTCTCTCAGCATGGTCCTTTCCCTGCCTACTTCAAAAGGTTTCACCTGTCTGACAGCGATTTTTGCAGCTGTGGTGGAATTGGCACGGCACTTCACTATGCCATGGAGTGTATTTACACAGTGTCTTGGCATATGAGGAAGCCAGTGCCAAACTTCAAACAAGAATGGCTGAAAAGAGTCGCCAATAACCTCGTCTCCAGGCATCCGGTTATTGGATTTTGAAAAAATAACCGGTAATAATAGGGACAAAAAAAACCGAAAAACTGGTCAACCGAAACAAACAGGTTTTCGGTTTTTCCCATCCCTAATTCTAAATTGGTGTAAAAATGGTTTTTGTGGTCTAATACACTGAGAAGTTTTTGGAGAAAAACTTTAAGATTTTGATTTACTTTTGATTAAAAATCCAACTAAATTTTGAAATTTTTTTTATTCTTTCTTATTACCCAAGAAGTAACTACTTGCCAAATTTGGCAGCTATAGATCCAGATTCTCTTATATAATATTGGCGTTTTTCAGGTAAAAGTCAATGATCGAAAATTCAAGAAGACAATGTAATAAACTGAACTAATTGAATGTTCCCGAGAACTTCTGCCATTTGCCCATGCATTGACCGGCTGCGATACCATCTCTTGTTCTTATGGTACAAAAAAAAATGAAAGCAGTGGAAATGTTTAATTATTGCAACTAGAAACTCGCAGTTGGGCCGAGATTTTTCTTGATTCTATCTCATCGAAAAATTAATTGTGGCTACTGGAGAGAACCTTGTGTTATATGGGTTGAAAAAATATTCTACGTTGAATAAGAACCTATATTACAGATTTATGACTTTGACAAAGGAAAGATCTAACTTTGGCCCGACAGAAGCGTCATGAATACTTTTTTAGAGCTTACAGCTGATTAGGAAACAAACTCACCACTACAAAGTGGGGATGGAAAATTGAAACTAAAATACTACAGTGAAAGTTTCAAAAGAGAACTTCAACCAGTTACAATTTCCAAACCATTTAATCCAAACGATCTATTGAATCAACTATTATGTGCTTGTATAAAAGAATGTGGCAGTACTATGGATGCCGAAAAGCAAGCCAGTATCAGTATTTTAGAGGGTTATGCTTAAAATCACCAATTTATTCTAAGAAGATAGTGTAAACTCACCTTTTGTATAATAAAGCTGTATAGTGTAAACAGAAGTGATTGAATGTTCGTCGGCAGAATTCGTTCAGGCAAAAGTCACTAAGCCCACAAAAACTTTCTAAGAGACTTCTGCAGTCAAGTAGACCGCAAGAAACTGACCGCATCTGGAAACTATGGTTTTGCACTTAGTCACTTTTACTTGAACTGCGCCAATATTATATAAGAGAATCATCAAATTTAAATCAAAATGTAGGCATGAAAAGAGCTGGATAATTAAAAGAGAATAAAGTAAACTACATATTAAGGTGGGTGGACGACGATGCATTTTTTTAATTTCCAAAAAAAGCTAAACGAACAATAAAAGTATGCATTTGTAGGGAATTTTCAGCTCTTTGATTTTTTAAATCCTATGTAATTTAAAAATTGAATAGTTTTCGAGATATTCAAGAAAACCCAAACCAGAGGAAGAAATCCAAGATGACGGCAAACTTTGAGGCCCATTACCTCGAAAATTTGTTAAAGCTAGAAGAAAAATAAAAGCATGTTTTTATAGGGAATTTTACGCTCTTTAATTTGTTAAATCAATTGTAGTTTGAAAACTGAATACTTTTCGAGATATTCAGGGAAAACTAAAAAAGAGGGGATGAAATCCAAGATGGCGGCTCGAGCTCACCTCCCCCAGGACAGGGGACTTTTAGTATGTTCATCAGAAGTCCCTCTCGAACAAGTGTACTAATTTTTAAAGCTATTCGATTTAATGTTTTTTCAAACCACTCGTCGCGATGACTAAGCAACCGCGTGGTAGGCCGAACCTTCTTGCTTTCTTTCCCCTTCCCTGAGTTAGCATCGCACATGAATAAATAAAAGTTTATATCAGTAGATTCCAAAAATTATATTCATTGTATTCTATAACTTTTATAGTAAGGAGTTTTGCATAATATGACATATAAAAAAACAGAGAGAAAAAATCAAAAGTTTTGAAGTAAAAAATCTACTTTTTTCACATATTTTCTTAAATTTTTAAAAAGCAATTAGGTTTAATGTAAATATGAATTAGACTAAATTAGACTATTCTTCCAGCCCATTTAATAACAAACAAAACAATAAAAAGATGAACTTGATCCGATAATTAGAAGCAGAGATACTGGCTGTTTTGTAAACATTGCCATTTTGGACCTTTGAGGGGTGCTGGGGGGGGGGAACACAAGGGAGATTTTTGGGGACTTTTGTAAAAATGCTCCTCTGGTAGAGGGTCTATCAATGGGGTAAAATTCAGCTTTACACAAATTTTTTCCCAATTTGACTATTTTTGAGTCTTTATTGGCTGGGCTAGAATAAATGAAACTAAATGTTAACTTCAAACTTAGTTTTCAGAACGCTTTTCTGAAAATCAACCTTTAAAAAGGGGTTTGTAATTATAGAACAACATTTTTAGAATAGGATTTTCTGGACTATACTGTAATTAGCACTTTCGCGTATTGATAAGCTGCAAAAATAGACAGGCAATTTATTTTAACAATGAATTCAATTGAAAGCGATAGCATTCATTCACGCCAATTTGGCGTAGAAATTACTGGATACATAAAAAAAGAAGCTGATCTTTACTTTAAAAATTTTTCATAATGTGCATCATATTATTAACACTATTTGCATACAATGTACTTAATATTTAAAACGAAGTATTTTCATGCCGATCGCAACGTATTATCATAAAGACTACATCTATTATTTTAACCCTGTTGGTTTTAGTTTCTTTCCTCCCTCTTCCCTCACTAATGCGTATGATCCAAAGAGGCCATGAAACGCACGTGATTAGGAGAAGAGAGATCTTACGTAAGCTGTATCAGATAATAAGGCTCTGTTTGTTTTTCCAATATTTCCGGTCATATTTTAGAACGCCGTAGATGTGAGGAGCACACAAACATTTTCCTGAACTAGGCTTGAAACTAAAGCTTGCGCTTCCGTTAGATGATCTGATAATGCCATTTGAAGAAAAACAATGTTTAAATATCTACTGGAAAATTAAAAATTTCAATTATTGCTGGACAAATATTAGATCACCCGTATTCGCTTATCGTGGTAACCAGTGGTGGTTGCAGCTAGACCCGAAAAATCTAATATGTAAAATTGCTTGTTCGTTCCCTGACATTGAACAATTCTCAAAAGAAGAAATTTCATTTTTAACGTGTGATGGCTCACAGGAGGTAACACTGTCATCTCGTACAAGTTTTAAAGTAGCGAAAGATTCCATTTTCGGGAGCGGCGAAATGCATTTCTTCCAAAAGATACCTTAACCATGAGATGCCGAATAGTTGACCCTTATGAGTCCGAAAAAGGCGCGGTTTATATTCATTCGCGAATCGGAGTCAAACGCAAATGCTTTCTGTGGACTTTGAAGGATTTTCCCGGAGGATATGGTGATGAAAAGTTTTCTGCCGAGAATTCTGATCAATATGGCAACATACAACTGAACCTCAAATCTATTGGTGGGATTAATAGTGATGAACAATTCTACATTGAAATTTCCCGCACAGGTGGCGAGAGTTGCTATTGTGTTCTGAAAGTTTCAGTTTTGAACAATGATGGAAACTCGGTAAATTACGTAAGTGATGAATATGTTTTTGAAAAAGAGGGTAGACAACAATTTTGGAGATGTCCTCCCCTTGTTAAGAATAGCAAATTGCTAGCCTGCAAGAACCTGCTTCTACCCAACCGTACCTTAACCTTAAAATGTTATTTCGCCGTTACTCTGGGAAACGTGACAGACCAAACTGCTGTTTATAGCTATTGTAGAGACATTATACCTTTAATAAAAGATTATGAAGACCCTTCAATGTGTTTCAAAGACGGAAGTTTTTCTGATTCCGTAACAGATTTAAAAACCGATTTGAAAAGTATATTGGATAATGGGACACTTTGCGACGTGAGTCTTCAAGTTGGTTCTGATGTAATCCAAGCCCACAAGAACATTCTAAGTGCCAGATCGCCTGTCTTCAAGGCTATGTTTACGAAAGATATGAGGGAAACAATCAACAAAACAGTCGTCATTGAAGATTTAGATTCGGACACTGTGCGAAGGTTGCTTCTCTACATGTATACTGATGCCATACACGATTACCAGTGGGAAAATATCATGAACTTGTATTTCGCGGCCGACAAGTATGAAGTTCTCAGCTTAAAGCATAAATGTTCTTCTTTCTTGAAAGAAAATCTCTCTTGTTTGAATGTGTGCGAGGCTTTGTTTCTCGCCGATTTACACCAAGATGCCGACCTGAAGTCAGTTGTGTATGATTTTCTTTCCAAGTACGATTCCGAAGTCTTTGCTTCAGAAGCGTGGAAGGAATTAGAAATAAATAATTCTTCCTTGGCATGTCAAACCTTGAGAGAAGTTTGCTCCAAGAAACGATTAGATTGAAGTAATCTGAAAACTTTATGATTTCTGCTTTCTCTTAAAGTTTATTTAAACGCAGTCCTTCAAATTATAATGGTATGTTGATTATTACATACCTAGTTCACGTTTTTCCAACATTATACTATGTCTGACATTGTGTTATTGCGTCTGTGAGAGTATTCTAAATTTATATTCTATTATTTTTCAACTTGCTACAGTGCTTAAGTATATAGTTCATTGCATTTTTTATTTCCTTTTTGATAGTTTTGTATGTGCATTATCTTAAAAAATATTTACATATAGTTATTATAGTATTTCTGTGATCGTTTTGTGTTATTTCTATCTGAGTCACAGTGTTTGATCAATGATTGTTATAGATTTTTCAAATATACACTGTTTTTGCTAAAGTGATTTTGCCTTTTTTTTAGTACTGACTAGAATTAACTTTCTATTATTCATTAAATTTCTATAAAGCGTGTAGAAAGGATCGTTGATAGCACAAACCACGTAAGTCATTTTTTAAAAAAAATTGCGTTTCTGCTATTTTTTCATTTTAAAGGCTTATTTACATAATGAATGAATCCAAGAAAATCAAATTAGAGGTATATAAAATCTGCCAGTTAAAAAGTACTGAATCATTGATTTAAAAAATTACCAAAAGAATTATGAGTGGTCGCTAAAATTTCTTTTCTTTTGGGCGATTACTCGCCAAATGTTGTGATCCTGACTCTTTTCTTCCATTACTTTTGGCAATTTGTTAACTGTTGGAGCGATTATAGCGGGTAGCGTCGATACTGCACATAATTCTTAAGTTTTACCAAACAATTAATCATTTTAACGTAGGACTACGTTCCTCCCATTGGGGTCTCAGGAAGGAATTTCATTCACACGCCAAAACGCCACAAAAAAACTTTGTGTGTATTGGAGATCCTCTATATCTCGGTAACTACATATGTTAAAATCATAACTAATGTCTTGTTTTAGCGATAAATGATAACAACAGAAGTTACAAAAAAAATTGAAAGTCGGAATTGTAGTTTAGCGACTACTGAGTCGCAAAGTTGGGCAAAAATAACGCATGAATAGGTGACGCGATCCTCTATATCTCGGTAACTACATATGTTAAAAACATAACTAATATCTTATTTTAGAGAAAAAGGGTAACAACAGAAGTTACAGAAAAAAAATTTGAAAATCGGAAAAGAGTCACGCGTGTAAAGTAGGCCAACGCCTTTAACATCTACGGCTGTTTGAAAAAGGCAGCCTTCAGTCATTTTTTTAAAGTTCCCAGTATTTTAATATTATTGACTCATGTGGTTTCTACAATCAGCGATTTAAATGTTTTGGGGGATTTAGTTGTTTTTTCCTTCAAATTGGAGGTTCTTCGATTTTAATTTTGATTTTGATTTTCATAAAAATATTATTTTCGAATAATATAGCTGAATGCCAGTTTTAAGTGTATGCATCTTTGATACGTAAAAGTTATTCACAAAATAAACAATTTAAAATATTATTTCACTTGATTTTAATAACATTTTGTAACAGTTTTATGCATGAAATGTACATCTGTTGGAAAGAAAGAAGAAGCGCTCAATCAAAGATCCAACCTTTTTTATGTCATTGTTTTTAGGAATTTCTTTAAAAATTAGCAAATTAATTATAAGTATTTTGGATTTAAAAATATATCTAAATATATAATTTTAATAAGGTAATTAAGTTATTGAATTATGTTGTTAATGTATGAACATTTAAACGTAACTCTACTATAAAGATTTTGTGTCATTTTTTAGACATTGCATTTTTGATGTAAAATTAACATTTTTTTAATTGTTTATAGAAAAAATAGATTTTACCAAAATGGGAGTCTCCATGTCTATAGAATTTATGTGGATAGAATTTAATTTTCACTGTATATCATTTTTTACTCTTCATTAAAAGTTTTAATTTCAAATTGAAATTATTCTTGTAATACTGATTGTTTCATTTCGGATTCTAAAATAAATGCTTCTTGGAAAATTGTTCCTAAAACTATCCAGGAATTTAATAAAATGTGGAAATATCTTTGTTTGGTTGAAAAAATATTATGTAGTATAATTTTTATTCAGTGAATACCTAAATATTTTGGTAAGATACTTCGATCAGCTGTCCAACAAATGCAATTCTTTTATAAACAATGAATTCATCATAATTCTACTTTGATATTTAAATATATTTAAAGCTAATATACGTTGCATTCTAACTAAAAAATTTTTCTGATGCTACCCAATTTCAGAAAAGCTTTTAAAATGTCAAAATACTTTTGAGAGATGTATTTTCCAGTATAATTTTGTTATTAAAAATATAAATTAGTGAAACTTTCAATTTGTGAAATCTGCTTCATACAGCCTTGTTCAGTAATCTTTAAATACATGTGCAAAGAAATACAGTATTTTTTCTCTGAGCATTGTGGAAAAAATACCTATTCACTAATAGATTTCGATGATATGGAATCAAAATTTGAATAAAATCAATCGATTAACTGATAATTGAACTCTGAAATTATTAAAATTTTGTTATTTACATCTGGAACATATAACTGTCCAAAACTCCATTAAAACTAAAAATTTAATTGCAAAATACCATTTTTCCAATCATAAAACAAGTCAGCTTAAATAAAAGCACGTAAAAAATTAGAACAAAAGAAGCGTCTTGTAAAACTAAGCATTTTAATATTGTGGTGTTCTCAGGCTGGTCCGTAAATTTCGCGATGCAAAAATAGACATAGAGATACCACATTTGGCATGCAGTTATTTCTTATGAAATAGATTCTCACTAAGAAAGGGTGGTTTTTAAAACTTTTAATTAAATTTTTAATTATTTAAAAATTAATCAAAATATTAACATATTTTTAATAACTTCAGAGTATATTATTACACTAAAACCATTTTTAAACCATTTTAAAATTTAAAAAATTAGCCTTGCAGTTTTACCAATTATATTTCGATGCGATGATATCTGTTATTTTAATCTATTTACTCTATATAATTTTAATAATAAATCTATTGCATCAGACGCTGCGTAGCAATAGATTTTTACCATTGATTTACTCAATTGATCCTCCATTGATTGTCAAATAATTTCATTAAAATCTTGAATTTGTTTCAGAGGCACCTGTTGGCGCATGCTCACTCCCGACTGGTCACGTGTTAATTTAGTGTTCTGCGAGCAGCCGCCGAGAGTGTTGTGATATTATTCGGCTCTCGCAATGAGAAATAAACGAGTGTCTACAGTCCACCTTAAGTGTATTTTGTGAAGTTATTTAATTAACTTGCCTGAGTGTGTGATAAATAGAAATCTGAGCTAAGTGACGGGTCCAGCACCATCTAGCAGTGAATTTTAAAAAGCAATGAATCAAAGATTCAATGACCCTACTTAAAGATTCTATCAAAGATTCTCTATTCAAAGATTCAATACTGGGCACTGATTTTTCTTGCCAAAGATATTCCAGTGGTTTTTAGTGCAATTCCGTGGTGCAGATTCCAAATATGGCATTGTATTTTTCAGATTGACTCTAGTTTTCGAGATAAAATGAAAACTATATTCCAATAGTAATATGTACGCATCACTCAAATCGCATTGAAACTGATTGAAATATAAATCAATAATAAAAATCTTAGCAATAAATCAATTTAATCCTAAAGAGAAACCAATGTATAAATCACGAGATAAATCTACGCAGAAATCACATAAAATCTGTGTCAAATGTAAATTAAAGAATAAAATTTAAAACAATATTAATGAATGAAATAAAGAAATAAATCTCAACAAATAGATTAGGTGAATAATAATAGTATTGTAAAAAATTACATGATGATATTGCACTAAGTCCAATAAAATGAAAATTGAATAAGTTTGTTCAATTAATTCATAGAAAAACTTTTATAAGATTTCCTTTTACTAACAATGGAATTTTTGCGTTGGAGTCTCTAGCAGTAATCTGCCACCATATGTGTGTCCCACCTCTCTTGAATATGTTTATTCTATTACTTTGATATCCTGGTATCAGAAGTTTTTTCTTTTAGGTGGGTTAATTTTTTTAAACTGTCGGCATTCGTGGCATGCGTTCTGAACTAAAAAGATATATTTTAGTTTTGGAGCTTAGTTTTGAAAGTGTTACTCTAAACAAAGAAAATAAATAGATTTGATATTTTTTGCACCTAAACAACTCTTTGCTATTCATATACGTTTTATTTATTTATTTATTTAAAGAAAAGCACACTACAGAGAAAACTCCATTTACAGAGTGCTATAAACAACAAACACACAAAGAACGAAAGTCACAACGAGTAAATAGAAAAAAATGCGGTAGAAAACAAAACGTTTAACACAGAGAATACACAAAATCATAAAACTTTTGCAAACGTATATATAATTAAGAACGAAAACACATTATCACAAAAACAAAATAATTCTTGGATGGAAGCAACAATTTTCTTGTTGCATTCTATCAACAAAATGGTGTGTGAAGATTATGGTGTTGATTAGGAACTAAAAATATCATAGTGAAGTAATTTCACATATTTTTGACAACTTTGCAAGGAATTTATAAAAGGAAGTTATAGACGGATTTTGATAAAATAAATATTACTCTTAAGAAGATGAATACTTAACAGCTAAATGCTATAATGAGGAAATACAGAAAAATTTTTAAAAACAATGAAAAACATTTTAATTTCGACACTTTTTAGGACTGTTAAGACCCATGCGGGAGTGGTAGATATCAATAAATTTAATTAATTTCTTCTGGTTTTATTTCTCACGAATTCGCAAATTTTCCATCTGTGTAGGGACATGCAAAAATATTTTGATATACTTCAGATACAAGAGTAAGTCATTAAGTAAGTCATAAAAGATAAGAAAAAATAATTTACCATGATAATTACACAATTTTATTTTTCAACATAATCTCCACCAATGTTGATGCGCTTATCCCATCGTTTTATCAGCCCAATTCCAGCTGCATAAAATTCTTTGCGTTGCTGTCTCATCAACAGTACGACTTCGTGTTGAACGTCGTCATCATCTCATCGTCATCGCCTTCGTCAGATGAATATCGCTTGGGGCTAAGTCTGGGCTGTAAGGTGGATGCTGTAGCACTAAAAACCAGACTTAGCCCCAAGCGATTTTCATCTGTACTAAAACAACAACTTGGAGGCAAATACTTTGCAGATGTTGACGACGTTCAACACGAAGTCCTACTGTGGATGAGACAGCAACTCAAAGAATTTTATGCAGCTGGAATTGGGGCGCTGATAAAACGATGGGATAAGTGCATCAACATTAGTGGAGATTATGTTGAAAAATAAAATTGTGTCCAAGTGATTATCATGGTAAATTATTTTTTTCTTATCTTTTGTGACTTACTTAATGACTTACCCTCGTACGCTTGAAATGTTTACAATATGTATTATTTCAAAAACTAGAGACAATTCGGAAAAAGTAAACTTAGTTTTGAAATCAGCAGACTGAAGATACCCTAAAAACCAGTAAAACTTCCTTGGAAAATGTGAAAAGGGTTTTTTTCTTTGTTCCGCAGTGCAATAGTTATAATGATGAATTATGAAATGTATTCAAGACTAATCTGCAAAAAAAGTAAAAAAAAATCTAAACACACGCTTTTAGTATCATACTTAAAAGTTGAATGTAGTTTTGTTTTATTAATAATAAGTAGATCAAAACAAAATCGTAAAAGCTTGAGGCACCGAAAAAAATACTACAGTGAATGCTACACAATAGTGATTATCTTAAAATCGAGAATTCCCCTACACTAATTAAAAATTAAGAATATTTTATGATATGTTATTAAGAATTATATGAATTAAATTATAATTTGCTTACAGTTTTTCTATGAGAGCTTCACGCTTATCGCTTTTGATAAAAAAATATTTTCTCCTTTTCAATACACTATTAGGACCTTTTTTCAAAGAATTCTTTATTTTTATTCAACTCAGATTCGATTTAATTTTCAAAAATGGAAACAACATGCTAGTTGTGCCTGTAAATCTCACTTCATGGCTCGCACATTCTTTGATTTAGTAGTTGCTGCACGTAAAATGCATCTTCTTTTATTTATGATCTCTAAAACTTTCAGTCTGTGTTACTTGTGCATTTTGAGGTTTAATAAACTCTTTAATAAAGACGGAAGATCCGCAGTAGAAGACAGAAGCACTCGTTTTTTTCCTCATAATTCGATAAGGCTTGGCTATTTGCCATTCAATTAACCAATTTGGTTTCGTGAAAAAGTATGCCAAGCATTCCCGCAAATCTATCATGCATTCTGCATTAACTTTGTAGACGGAGACGAATGATGCATTGCTTTTCCCAAAATGTCCATTATTTTGTTTGATTATTAATGTTCAGAGATCAAATAGTAGTATTTATTATAAGATAGTAAATAGAAACTTTAAAGAACTAAAGACAACAGATCTTCAGCTTGAAACTCAATTCGATTATTTTATGGCATTTCTGTTTGTAATTTTATTCCTTTTCAGAATTCCTTCATCGCTATTTAGTTTTTCCGAAAGACATTTGAGGTCTGTGATCTCTTAGCATTTGAATGAAATTAAGCCTTCTCTAACAAGTCAATGACTAGTTGGATCAAAGTCAGCATTTTTGATTATGCTTAATGTAACCATACGTCACGTTTCGAACGGGACCGTACCGTTATTAACTAGCCTATCCCGGCATCTCCAAGCAGCTTTGGGAAGCCAAAATATCCCGTTTTAGAAAAAGCAAACCACGGTCAGAAGCGGCCCGATGCCCGGACAAACCGGGAAACTGCCCTTGGCGCAAAAGTCCGGGGTGTCACCAAGCCGGGAGAGTCAAGAAAACAATAGTTTAACCTTCTAGCGGGCGCGCCTGCGCAAATTTTACTGTAAACATGGTTTTTCATACGCTGTTCTCAGATTCGGAGTAAAAACTGTCTGAAGGTCAGTGGTATTCCTTCATGCGACCCCTCTCTTCAGAATTAAATTTGTTTTTCCGAGTTTCAAGGTGATTTCATATTGTTTTATGCTTCTGACGTAAAGTTTACTCCGCGCGCTCGCTCGTGTAATTTGATAATTTTTTCATGACTTAACGTTTCATTTTGGTAATTATATATCTAATGCGCATTAAGGCGATTTAATTATTCATTTTACATTGCCAAAAATATTTTAATATGTAATAAGCCTTCTAATAATCCTCCAAGCCGAAGAATTTTCTTGAAAGACTTAACGTTCAGTCTTATGGAAAAACACTTGACTACTCGAGCCCAAAAAAATCTGATCATCGACATATGACATTACCATGTCTTTAAGTCTAAACTTCAAAAACTTTAACTTCAAAAAAATATCACGTCTGGAACATAAACTATGTATATTAAAGATATCAAGTAGACGTGAAGAAAATACATCTTGCAAGTAAAATCCATTTTTCTTGTAAAGTAAATATCGGAAGAAGTTAGTTTGAATTCGCTCGATAATTTTAATTTCATTTCTGCAATTAGGATTCCAGATAATATTGCAATACTCCAGATTGGATCGGCCATGAGTGTAGTACAATACCTTCAAGGCAAGTTCACTGGAAAATTCCCTAGTTTTGGGCTTAAGAATTCCAAGTCTACAATATGCCTTATAAACCATGGCATCAATGTTGCAAATTTCTGTTTGATGAATACCCTTGTGAACTGGACGACACCAAGATGAACCTCAATAATTATAAAGTCATATTTGCAGGAGAAACATGATTTCTAAGTAAAAGCTTGTTTGACATTTAGAATATAGGCATTATAGAATTTAAACAAGTACTTTGGTTGTGATAGTAGTGAGGTACCATATTGTTGCCTTCGCCTGTTGGTAAAGTTACCTCGGGCCGTCTCTGCCCACGATAACAATTTCGAAAAAGACCCGAAAAGTCAAAATATCGGACGGTAGTGCCTAGTAACCGCGGAGATGACGGATATTCGCTGTACGTTTCTTATATATGGCTAGTCGGCTAGAAACCTGCTGGATCACATTTATTTCTAACTACATTACAATACAAAAAGTGACAGAAGGAAACTCTGTTAATTTATCAACTGAGAGTCGTTAAGTGGACTTGTTCAAGCACTTTCCCACTAATAATTTGAATCATACGTACTTTCGTGCAATAATTCAAAATATTCTATGTCTGCCTGTCACTAATGCACCCATGAAAGGGTCTTTTCTCTTATAAATGAGATGTGGACGAGAGGAAAAACACAGATGCGAACCTCATTTCTTAAAGCAATGTCGCAACTTTTAAATACATTTTGAGAAATCCTGCCAACAATTTCATTCTCATTTGAGATTACCACCAAATATGCCGGAGGAAAAATTTGTTCTTCAGAAAAGTACGAGATCACATAAATTATTTAATTTCACGTCTTCATTCCTGTTCTTTTCATTAATACTGAAGGAGCTTGGGTTTTCTTGAATGCACGTACTGTTACCTGAAAATTAGTAGCTGACCGTTTTGAAAATAAATAAATTGTCATATCAGTTATGCTCGGGGATCGTAATATTGAAACGTAAGCACAAAATCGTTTCCCCCTTTCAACAAGCAACCTACTTTTCAGATCTCCATAACATACAACCGTGAGGGCGTTTGAACTTCAACGGCAAATTTTATATGCACCAGAATCGCATTTTAATTTTATTTCTTTTTGGAATTCATTCAAGTCTTGATGAACTAGAAATTCACCCATGATCCATGACAAGACAAAAGAAAGGCCTGTGGGGTGTCGATAGGTGCGGCTTTTTGTTCCAACTTGTTCTACAAGAAACCCAACCACCTGTGATTTCCTTATCCCCCATCTGTGAAAAAAGAATCCAGACGGGTTTATTAATGTTGCGTTCGTTCGTACTTTCCGAGTTGGAGATTTTTTTGGATTAACTTCCGGAAAGAAGGAATCCGGAAAAATGTTGCTGGAGTTGGTGACGGATGTCGGGAAAAGTGTTTGTTGCGAAATACGTAAAGGTATGTTAATTGCACAAAATTTCTTGATTCATAATGCTCAAATTGGAGTACAACTGTGGTGATCAGAAATCTCAGATTAGCTGGGACAGTTCCGGTCCTTTCCTTGCTCCCACAATTTGAAGATATGTCCCGAATCTCCAATTTGGAATAAAATGCCCTCCTATCTTTGCTTACCAACGGTTATTTCATATTTAAAAATTTCAATATTAACTGAAAAAAATAATCTCCAGTAGAAATTTCGTCCTCAGAAGTTATTTAGGTTTTTATTTACGGTGACTTATCGTCGCTTAACAAGTAACATCACTTGTCTCAATTTTTTAAAATTTCACAGAGTAAGAAAATACTCAATGTTTCGCAACAAATAACGAATATTTCTTTCACATCTATTAGAAACTACAAAATCACTCGTCATGGTATGACGGGTGCAAATTGCCTCTTCATTTGAGAGATTTCCCGTCAAATTTGACGTGTTTAAATAAATATATATGCGAGAGAAATGTTTAACATCGATTGAAAACAAATAAAATAAACGTATGTTTTATAACAGGAAATAATTTTTTTATTTACATATTTCTTTATTCAAACTATATCACGCGCATGATATACCACTGACGTAATTTACTGCTTTCTATTAAAAAACAGAAATTAATTTGAAATATATGATTAATATAATTTAACATTTCTCGGGAACTATTGATCATAGCGAGATAAATTTTATATCAATCAATATAAAATTTTATTTCACTATTTTAGAGCTATTAAATTTGAAATTTAGATCCTCTAACAAACAAATAATGCTGTTTAAAGTCTCGCAGTGCTATGGCGCGAGTTTTATTGTTGGTGACGTCAGAGCGTTACCGAGAGACAGATCTGGGCTATTATATTAGTAATTTTCAGAAAGACATTATGACCCCTGTGTTCTGAATTACTGTTAACAAAATGTAAGCTTTCCCCAAAGAGTCATGGAATTTTTGGATCTCAATCAGCTTTTTTTATTATGCACGAGGTTTATTAATGACGTGCATTGTAATACTTCAACACAGGCATATGATCATAGAATTAAATAAACAACAACTAGCGTAAAATAAAAGCGTGTAAGAGTGCCTTGGATCTAAGTAAACAATAAGTAGCGTAAAATGAAAGCGAATAAGAGTAACCTAGAAGGAAGTAAACACTTATTTTATTGTAGAGAAAATTCATAATCTATTATGCATTTTCTCTATAATAAAACAGTGTAAAGAAGTAGCTTAAAACAAAAGCGTAAAAGAATATTATAAGAGTAACTTAGAACTAAGAAAACAGTGTAATGTAAAATAAAAGCGTGCAAGAGTATTTTAGAAATAAATAAGTATAAATAGATATAAATACGAATTAAGGGAAGTGTAATTATGAAAGAAATAAAAATACAAAAATAATAACAAACAACGATGAGGAATAAGAATCCATTGGATGACGTCATCAGAGGCCATTCCTCCATGCAGATTCGAAACCATAATAGGTTTTATGTAGAGGAAAAGGATTATAAAGTCTAAATTTAATAAGAATTTCCTCTAAGGCCTGAACCTATTCCGGAATAAATTGGAAAGAAAAACATTTATGCACAAAGAAGAAATTCAAAACAGTCTTTTAAACAAAGTCTAAAAAGAAGGGCTTAAAATCTCTTACCTCTTACTTAAGATGTGGAATGGAAGAAAAGAAAGAACGCCGTTACAAAAGTCAATTTCGTACATAAGTGTGCGCACCTATCTCCATCTAGTGAGAGATACACTAACTAAAAACTTTAAAAAATTTTTTTGTTGATTTTTCATAAAAATTTTTTCGTAGTTTTTATTTTGTTTTTTAGTATTTTTAAAAAATTTTTAATTGATTTATGCATTTTTATAATTTTTATTTTCATTTTTTTATTATTTTTATAAATTCAAAGAAATTTGCAAGAGAGCTTTTACAAAAATGTCAGAATGAACAAATAGCAATTTAAATTATATAGATAGTGCATGGAATTCAAAGAAAAGTCCTTTAATACCAATACGTATTTTTTAAAACAATCGCAACACAAGAAATCCAACTCTGATTCTTAGAACTGGTAGGAAGCTTCGTTTGAAGCGTTCTACCTCAAATTCCAGACTCATAATTTTCATCATCATCAACTTAAACGAACAGCCAAGCCGATCTGTCAAGAAAATTTTTTTCCTTTTAGCTTTGATCCTGAGAGCAAAAAATTAATCTCATTAGTTGCGGGCGGCTTAGCGCGTTAATGGACCCGAGGGACACGATCGCTTTCCGCGCCGTTTAGGTTTCCCGCTCTTGCAAGGGCGCTTAATTGGTTTCGGCGGTCGACCGAACCGAAAAAGCTGTACCGAATGAAGAAAATCAGTAATTGCTAAATTGAAATCTGTTTTTTTTTAAAAAAATCAGCATATCCTGCACTTTCAATGCTTGGTTTGATCAGCGTCTCGTTTTGAAACTATTTTTGTTACGGACCTCGTAGTTTTGAACCGTGCTCAAATGATGAGACGATTCTTGAGTGAGTATCCTAATATCCAAATCCATACCACACCAAGAGTCAGTGGTGGTTTAACTCTTTAAACCCGAGGCGACTTTTTCTTCTAGCTACTTTAAAACCCGGACCTTTTGGGAGGAAGCGACATGAATTGGACTCTCCCAAGCTGGGTGGTCGTTTACCACACCACCTCACCCTGATATCACCTTCCGTTAAAGCGCACGGAAATGAGCTGCAGTTTTCAAGGATATTTGGACCCCCTACGCGCTTATCTCCTAAGCGATCTCAGAATCTCACCTCCCCTCTAAAGAAGCCAACCGTCTCAGATAAAGAGATATTTTTAGACCGCTCGGTGTCAGAGGGTTAAAGGTAAGGTCTCAGGTTTGGGGCCAGGGGGTTTCAGGCTCGGAACCCTCTCAGAGATCTTTGCTTTTGATAATAGCAGAAATTGCACTGATGTCCAAAAGGTAAACACAATTCGTAAGATGGCGATAAATTTGCTGTTAATGTGAACACAATAGCTCACAATCAATTGTGGAGATTCTTGGGACATACAGTAGTGGGAGCTCACATTTTACACTGAAAATCTCGTCACGAGGGCATTTAGCGGGTCGACCAGAAAGCAAGGAGGACGAAAAGGGATTTTGACTCATCTTGTTCCACAGAAAGCTGATAATGAGTTGCAACTTTCATCAATGGTTGTATTTGCTGTGTGCAATACTTGCATTCATTTTCGTAAACATAGCACTATTTTGGGGAAGATTTAAAAGTTTTCTTAGAACAACCCAAATTTTCCCGCAAGTTTTTTGTTTATAACAATAAGCGTTTTCGACCAAATTGTACGAAACATACAGAAAAAGTTACAATATATTAGAAAAGCGTTGTATTAAAATTTGCAGTAAATACTGGAAATATGAGCATTTGTAGTAAATGATATTTTGCTGTGCATGTGCTTAATTTTTTTTAATAATTCGGAAGCCAGATACATATGGCAGCTTATATAAAAATTCCAATTCATTACCGTTAAGATCCAGAAAGATATGGATATTGTAAGAGCTGAATTGCATTTGTTCTGTAAGAGAAACAGAATAATGAAGTTTTTCCATAAATATATATATATATTTTAACTTGAATCTTTGAATAGTTATCGTCGAACTGGAATTTAAATTATATGTTTATTTTATAAGTATACATACGTATTCGGGATATTCAACTTTCATACAATTAAATATTACTGTCCGTCCTGAAATAACCCTTCTATAGCTTCGCAACCGGACAATAATATGACTAAACTAAACTCAAAAGACAGTTTTATTCCATGCAAGATTGTGTCACATACAGTGGCGTGGCGAAGTTCAGTGGCACTGGAGCATAATATTATTTTTGCCCACTCATCTTATTTAGCCTAAAGAAGTGCAAATACACACTTATATTTTGCCACCATTGCCCTCTACGACTGACACCCCGTCTCTTCGTACGCCTCATTCTCAGCCATTACGCCACTGCACGCAGAAACACTTACATTAAAAGTTAAAACACTAGATAACCCTTTCTATCCGTAATCTGGTCGGCATCCAGTGGCGTAGATAGATAATCATAAAGAGAACCCCGCCCTGCCGTAGCACCTGGGTAGATCTGAAGACCCGCCCTCGAGACAGAAGACACAGCTACTGTGGTCGAACGCAAATTATCCCCTATTACTAGCGGTTAGTTCGATGATGCCCCTTTTTACGGGGGTTCGACCTGTGATCGAGATGAGCCCAACGAGCCACAAAACCATTATTATAACTAAGTCCAGGAGCGAGAACCCACTTACTAATCCTTCGGCTTCTCATCCACGTACTCAAGGTGCCCCCAGGTGGGACGCGTAGCGAGAGTAACCAGAATAACTGGATCCACCCCCGCCCTGGCAAAGCATCCGGGTCATCTGAATGACAGCCGCTACAATAGCTCGAGTACTGAGGCCGGAGTCCTAGTAGCCAATCACCTGGCCAGGGCCGACCCCTTCAGAAGGAGGTACGTACTATCACTGGTGGTGGGATCCACAGCCCCACCATTACTATACCCTCACGGAAAGCGAGAACCCGCTTGCTTATCTGGCGGTTTCTCATCCATGTACTCGAGGTACCTCCGTGGGACGTGTAGCGAGGGTAACATAAAGATTTCACCATCCTGCAAAAAGCACACTGTTGAAAGTTGATGACAGTTACCGAGAGCACGTTTTTACACTTAAACAACTTTGTGTGTTACATTACATTCATAATTTTTAAAATTCCCAACTATATCAACATGCATCATAGCATACAACATAAAATACATACTAAAAATTGCATCACATCAATTATAAAAGAAAGAGCAAAAGAACTTAAAACATAAAGAAATTCAAGGAGGGTAAGTGGAACCGAGCCATAATTTCATTTTTACGCCCCTCAGTGGCGTAGCAAAGGTGAATGGGGCCCGGCGATATTATTTCGCATCCTTCTTCCTATTTGATTTTAAAATTTTGATTAAACGCACTTATATTTTGTCTCTGAGGCGACCCCTAAGACTGGCGCCCGGAGCATCTTATCCCCTCCCCTTTCCCACCTGTTGCTACGTCACTGGTGACTCAATCTACAGAGCTGTTATAACACCAAGACTTACATCTTTTATGCAATGATGAAGGAACTATCATTTGTCACGTGATAGAAGGTATCGCCTTTTTCCTACTGATCATTTTCAGATACTGAAATCCTCCGCGCTTTTGGCACCAAGTGGAGACGATTTCATCATAATAGGGATGAAGTGAAACCAGCGGGAGTGTTCTCCCCTAAACTTTCTCGTATACTTCCCCAAAAAGGTGTCGTTTCCCCTCCCCCCGCGTGGCTAAAAAAATTCGAACCTACTGTTATCCAGAATCCAATGATTATCAGAAGGTTTTTCATTATAGTGATTGAAAAATATCTAGGTAAAGACTCAAATTCAAAGGGATGCGTAACGATTTTCCTCTCTTACCGGCTCAAGGACAAACTGACGTAATTCGCTCTATAGCTTTCGCGTGCACAGGAGATTGTTTCCAGTACGCATGCGCGTGGAGATACTATTGCAGAGAATCCGCTAATTATGCAGACCGACAGACAGTCAACCCTTTGACGGATTTGGCCCAAAATTTTATACGGACCTACATTCATGACCATAAAACTGTGTATCAAGTTTTATCCATCTAGCTATTCAAGTTTTTATGTTATAGTGTTCGCATGACCGCGGACAGACAGACAGGCAAACTTCCCGTAGACGAATTTTCTCCAAAATTTGATAGAAACCTAAAAGTTATGTGTAAAGATCACATACCAAATTTCATCCCCGTAGCTCTGATAGTTTTCGAGTTATCGTGTTCACAGACAGACAGACATAATTCCAAAATTGTGTTTTTCGGACTCAGGGAGGTCTAAAACGTGGAGATCCGTCAAAATCTCGAGTTCGAATTTTTTGACGATTACAATACTTTCTCTTTGTATACTTCGTATACGAGAAAGTAAAAAGGAAGGGGAAATGTTTACATTTTTCTTAGCAGTATATAGAAATAATTTATTTTTATTCATTTATTTGTTTTAAAGACAAAATAAAAAAGAATAACCAAAAAAATGGCTAATCGGACGAATGTCCTAGCCTGACAAAGGATTCCGAAGAAGCGCTAATCTTTCTCACTGCCTGTCACCCCTTTCCGTAGTAAAATCGCCCAAAAGTGTTATTCTCGGGTTTTTGAAACAAATAGTATCTTGATTCTAAATATATCGATTTCATTTTACGAAAAAATGACGTTTCAGTAACGTAAAGGTTAATTTTGAACATTTAATTCGCGTTTAAAAATTTTTCGCAGAAAGACTGCTGTGCCGCAAGAACCCAAAGAAGTTCGTTAATTGAGTGAACTCCGAGCAGACTGTCTTACTAGAAGAAAGAATTCCTTTCATCGCCTTCTTTTCTTTCGTCTTTATTAATTACCCTGGAAAGGAGGCTACATTAAATTTCATCGAAGGTAATTATCATGAATGTGCCGCTTGAGTTTCAGTTTTTTTCAGAGAACGGCAGAAATGATTATTATTTTTTTACATCGTATTAAATATTAGCGATAGCAGCGCTTTT
This sequence comes from Araneus ventricosus, assembly GCA_013235015.1. Lineage (NCBI taxonomy): Eukaryota > Metazoa > Arthropoda > Arachnida > Araneae > Araneidae > Araneus > Araneus ventricosus. Next base: position 377,026 of record BGPR01000498.1, on the reverse strand, counting down.
GCGATCTGATGGAAGATCAGGAAAATTTTTCATTTAAGGTAAGTATTAAAAAACAGTAGAAACGAAGCACAGGAAATTTTCGGTCAGCGATAATGAGTCTGGAAGAAACACAGGTTTTATTTTTGTTAATTATTATATTGAGCAAATCGTTTTATGTTTTGCCGCCTTTGGCGACCACTCTCTTGAAAAAAATTTTTAGAAGCTGGCTTTTAGTTAGAAGTCATGAAAACCATCGATTGTGCCCTTGAACATCAATTTCCATAGAGAAGTCATAGAGATTACCTATCTGGCGACGGTTGAGACTATTTTCTTCTAAACTTTCTGCTTGACACACATTTCTATCATCTTGCTCTCATTTACATCTTCTTTCTTCTGACTGAATGGAGGTTTCGGTGACACGGCGAGCCCTCTTCAGAGAATTTCTAATAATATTTTGCGGCTCCATTAATTAGCTAAGCGAAACGTTCCATTAAG
>BGPR01000498.1:337252-376542 GCA_013235015.1 Araneus ventricosus | reverse complement strand
ACATTTTGAAGCAATGCCATTTTCAATTTTGTGCCTCTAATATTTATTCTACTACACTTCCAAAATAAGTTCAATCAGTTTGTATAAAACCATATACTTATAATATTCAGATGCTAATATGTTATTCAGAAGATAATCAGATTCGAATATTAGTTTGGCGATATTGAGAATAGAAAAAAAGTGTTGATATCACATCTGTTAAATGAACCATGCCTTTATAGAAAATATTTTTTGTTGAATATTCAAATATTCATCAGGGCTAAGACTATATAATATTTCGAAGGAAATTATTAACCAGTGAAAAACTACTGATAGTAATAAATAAATGAAATGTTGAGGTTATAAATATCTATTGCATGACAGGTACGTCGTTTATATTGACTAATATTTCCAGACTGACTGTTTAATTTGCAACTGGCTCCCCCTTCCGATAGCAAAATGAAATTGATAAATCACTTTCATGAGAAGAACATAATTTACTTTCGTTTTTTGACATGCGTCCGATCAAATATATAATTCATTTTTATGAAAGAGCTATAATTCTGAAAGATTGTTCTGTTTAATGTGCGAGTTATTAATAAAGAAATAGTAAATATTCGAAGTAATTCGTAGCTTTGAAGTTTAAGTTCAAACCATCACTCGTACACGAATTGTAGGAAGAGAAAATATGACGAAAATGGGACGTCAAAAAATTAGACCTGCAGATGTTCATAAGTCTGAAGATCTCCCTAAGTTAAAAAAATTATTTTTGGTATTTTATCATTTTGTTGATGAATACCATAACTCAAACGCATTAAGAAGTTTAGTTTAGTTATATTAACATCCCCTTTAGACGCAACACGATGGCTATTTAGGGACGAACCTTGTAATTTTGAACCGCAGTCAGATGACGATGCATTCCTGTTGAAACCAGATTCATAGTGTCAACAATTAATGGTTCTAGTGGCAACAACTAAATATTCCAGTGTGATTCATAGTGGCAACAACTAAATGTTCAAGTGTGATTCATAGTGGCAATAACTATATGTTCTAGTAGCAACAACTAAATGTTTAAGTGTGATTCATAGTGGCAATAATTATATTGAATTTTTCGCAACCAATCTATATATATAATTCTCTTACGTGGCGACAAAAAAGGGTTGAATTTCTTAATCGCCGTCTGGCAACAGCTCGCAAGTTTAGATAGTTTACATTCGAATCGACGAATTTAGTTCTATTTGATCTGGGACAACAAAATTTTTCAAAATGAGTTTAAGTTGGGCAGTTTCGATTATAAATCGAAAACGAGAAGATAGGTCTAATGAAACTGTTGAGGAATCTTTTCTAAAACGATCCAATCGGAATGAACAAATTAGAATTTAGCGTTTTCGTGTACGGAGCGAAGTTGCCGAGCTAAAGGAACATGTGAGACTATGGCAGGACTCTGTTCTTTCATACATGTGGTGAAGTATTTTTTTCAGCATTATTTCATTGAAAATAAAGCATGCTTAACATTTTGGTGTGAAAAGCAAGAATTTTAGAATTTTTTTAAAAATTTTCAAAAAAGGCTATTTTGTTAATTTTATAAAGTTGGAAGGAAATAATTATTATGGTTTATAATTTTGAATAGTGAATATGAACATGTTTAAAGCCATTTGTCACGTTAAACAATGGTTAAGCTAAAATTTTGTGAAATGGTTTAAATAATCTTTTGTAACTCAAATTTTATGAGGTTTTAACACATAAATAGCTACCCAGAAAGAAAAATTATAATTTTCTTGGCTAAGTAATTATTGCAGTCAGTGTATACACATGTGGCGAAGCTTTTCTGAGCAACAATTCATTGAGAAGAGTGGATATTTAGAAGTTTGTTGGAATAAAGTTAAAGCTAATGCAGCTGTTGAAGAAATATTCAATTTTGTGTACCAAGGAGTTTTAAATGAATGATTTCTGATTGATGTAACTGATTTTTATTTGTAAACATTTTATAATTATGCATTTTTATCGTTCAAATTTATTTCTAACATTTACATACAAATATATCTGCTACCAAAAAATTTTAATTTCAGAAATTGATGATTTAGATTTTACTAATTGATGAAAAATGTTAGAAGTTTATGCTATTTCAAATAATTTAACTTTACTTTTAGTAATTAATGTATTTATAATTTCCTATTACGAGCAGACACTCATAACTGTACGGCGAGCGAGCGAAGTGAGCTGGGATCACGTAGTTATCACAAAAGAATTACAACATGATTCTTGGGGGTTGACGAGCGGAGCGAGTAGGGGGTATAACCCGCTAGTAACGAATATTTCTTTTTTCACATCTGGTAGGAACATGGGATCCCAAGTTCAAACCAGATGTTAAAGAAATTTGGAAATATTCGTTATTGGTTGCAAAAAATTCGTTTTTTTTTCCTCTTTTAAAAATTAAAATAGCTGGCTTACTTTTATTACATACATACATAACCCACGCCGACCGACTCACCCAAAGGGTTTAGAGTCAGCAAGGATCGACGGGGAGGAGTCAGACCAGTCATGAAAGAAAAAAGTTACAATATTTGTATGGAAGGTATGGATTACAGAGCTACGTGCAAATAGAAAAAAAAACACAAATACAAACAAAAACACACAGAAACAATCACAAAAACATACACAAATACAAACTAAAACACATACAACACGAAAGCACCAACGGTGTTACAAAACAAAACCAACGTTGTAAAAGGCAAGAAACAAAAAAGGATAATAATAATAATAAAAACAGAAACTCAATCAAAGGATTACTTAGATAACAATAATATATATATGTATACTTTGAGTGCAGTAAATTAATGTACAGAAGTTAAATACAATTCACAAACGCTGTAAATCATCACAAATTTTCCTAGAAATTTCAAAAATTGACTTCAACCTGTTAAAAATAAATAGTTTTTACAACATTTTCTAGTCCAGTGTGTCCGAGCAGCACCTGTCGGTAGTAGTAAATGATAGTCTGTGGTATACATACATGAAGTCAAGGAATGGTCAACATCTCCATGCTCACCACACAAACAATCAGGATTGTTCAAAATCTTGAACCTGCACAGGGCTTATTATATTTATTAACGTCTCGTTTTGAAGCTATACGAGGGTCGGATGGCGGGTATGACGGCTCTGCTAGCAGCCCCTCTCCAAGTTTCCGCACCACCCCCTACGTTTGATTTAGCGTACAGCAGGCCTAATATGTGAATCGGGTTTCGAACATGGAATCCTCCGGTTTCGAGGCCGAAACCTTACCGCTAGGCCACTGCGGCCTTTGAAATAGCTGGTCTTGCTTGATAAGCGATGATATTGCATTTACGCAAAATTGCAGCTTTCTTTAATTAGATCAGCATTCTGTTTTGAAGAAACATGAGGGCTATTATTTCGAAGGACCTCTAATAGTTCCACTTTTCTCTACCAACAGCAAAATGGTCGCGGCACATGCTGCTGGCCACATCAATGAGCCGAAAGCATTACAGAAATTACAATTTTCATTGACAATTTTATTCTGCATCGTCGATACATGTGGTTCAATGAGATTATCGTCGCTTAACAAGCAACACCACCTATCTCAATTTTTTGAAGTTTCAAACAGGAAAAAAATACTCATTTTTTTGCAACCAGTAACGCAGAATTCAGAATTTTTGTTAACATCTGATATGAATATGAGACAGCATGTTCCTTCTACATGCAAAAAATGCAGAAATATTGGTTGAGAAAAATTGATTATTTTCTTCCTCTTTGAAATTTCAAAAATTGAAATAGGTGGTATTGCTTGTTAATCGATGTTATACTACTGACCCTCAGATTAGTGAAATTTACATGGGCAATTGGAATTACAGCTGTTCATAATGCAGAGATTGACGTCTTTATACAATTTTTACAGACTTATGTCACAGTTGCACTTTATAAATGTGCCTTAAAAGTGTAGTTTACAAAGGGAGCGTTGATATTCTAGCCATTACGAAGGATCGCTTAACACTACAATTCAAGAGAAATCAACGTTCAATTGTTGCGTTCTACAGTTGAATGTTCAATACAAAGAATAAATATTTGGAGCGTTTAAGAAGTCAACCATCACTGTTAGCAAAAGATGCTCAGCAATATTCATGCGATATCTTTACGATATTGTGCGGTACTCAGAATAACGTGGCGACATCGTAGATGTATAGTAAAATATCTTGTGCTAATAAGGATTGAGCGACACTATCAACGACGTCAAAATCAAATTTGAAATAAACATTCTGATTTCTGTAATTTTTTCGACTAATTTACCACACGTAACAGTAGGGTAATTCATATCTAAATCACCCCTGCCTGGTGCGAAGCCGTGCGGCACATCTGAGAGACGGTCTTTGCAATAGCTCGAGTTCTGAGGCCGGAGGCCTAATGGCCATCACCGGCCACGACCCTACCCCTCCCGTAGGTGGCACGCACTAACACCGGCAGCGCCCGCTGCATCCATTATTGTACCTACCAGGGAAGCGAGACCCCGCTTACTTATCCGGCGGTTTCTCATCCACGTATTCTTGGTGACCCAGTGGCACACTCATAACAGTAACTTTTGATGATTGCAAGGGTACGCATTGGACAAAATGAGGATTGTGTGAGTCTCATATGCGAGAACTACGTGTGTTCCACAACTACAATAGCAAAGGTTCCTGAAATCTACCGTGTTCATGTACCATAGAGCACCTACTCTAATTGAATTATGCGTTCAGAAATTTCTATAGGGACATTTTGAAGTTGAACGAATAATTAGCCGTGAATTTCCTTACTCCGATTTCAACTGTAACTAACAGTAACTTTTGATGATTTTGGGTACGTTTTGGAGCAAAGGAGGATTGTGTGAGTCCCATATGCGACAACTACGTGTGTTCCACAACTATACCATAGGTGTAGCATAGTATGAGGGTTGTATGAGTTACGTATGCAACAACTATTTGTGTTCCACAACTGCAATAGCAAAGGTTCCTGAAATTTACCTTATTCATGTACCATGGAGCACCTCCTCAAATTCAATTATATGTTCAGAAGTTCCTATGGTAACATTTTGCGGATGAGCAGATAATTAGCCGTGAATTTCCTTGCTCCGATTGCAACTGCCTATGCAAATTTTTTTGCCCTGAGTGTAAAGTTTGTATACCTATTGAACAAAATGTGACAATGATCCAAAATGTGATTTCTGTAATTCTATGACCATCTGCTTGTACAGCGCCATATTTCAGTAGATGGCGAAAATTAGAACTTTTTATCCCATAAATCAAAATCTCATAGTTGCATGGTATGTAAGCCAAATTTGGCTTCTTTTGGCTGAACAGATATTTAAAATCAAGCTCCAAACACCTCATGTTATTTTATGGGCACCCTGTATAATACCTCAAATTACTCCAAAAAGAAACGCAGCAAAACTGTGTTAATACAGTTGGATCCATTCTTGTATTTGTATGTGCCGTGCCAACGGACCATTCATCATATGCAGTTGGATCCATTCTTGTATTTGTATGTGCCGTGCCGACGGACCATTCATCACAATAATACAACTTAGCAGCGAATAATTTTATCTTCAGCACGAAAACAATCCCACATCGAATAAACTCAAAACAACAAACACTTTGAGCCACGCGGTGAAAATAATTAACATCATTTCATCAAATCGCTCTTGTCCTGCAGTTGCCCCATTATGGATCGATCCGGAGCCGAAATGGATTCGAGGAGACGGGCAAGAGGGTCCAAATGCGAAACCGATACGCCTCTCCTTCATTTTTCATGGGCTTGTTGAGCCAGAAGACGCTTGCTTGCTTGCTCGCTCGCTCGGGTAGTTAACAGGAAGATGCTAATTAAGAATTTCGATTGAAGGAGATTGATTCGAGTCTCCCGTTCCTTTTTTTCCGTGACTGCTGTTGAACGTTTATGAATGTTTTCCGGTCATTGACTGTCAATATGCATGCCTGACTGGTCCAAAACACGGGACAATACCATCGGCTGTATGCAGCGATTTATTTAAAGAAAAGCACACTACAGAGAAAACTCCATTTACAGAGTGCTGACAAACACACAAAGAACATAAGTCACAATGAGTAAATAAAAAATAAAAATATATGTCTTAGAAAGCAAAAAGTAGACCACAGAAAATACATAAAATCATAAAACTTATGCAAACGTATATATAATTAAAAACGAAAACACATAATCACAAAACTTTAAGACACACTATGACACCAAAAGCCGTATTTTTTTTTTAATTTAAAGTTCATTTCCAAAAAGAAGGGTCAAAAAGTGAAAACACGCAAACACCGAGTCTAATAAAAAACATACCAGGAGTTTAAAAGTTTAAAAACGTAAATACACACTTGAGATTTAAAAAAAATGCAACACTTAAGATAAAAATAAATCAAACACGGCGCCAAAAAACTGGTCGAATACATAAGAACACGGAAAATCAAATAGCATAAAAATCTAAAATGTTGTAGAAAGGCAAAATAAAACATATCATATATTTAAAAGATGCAAACATTTCGACTTAAAAGCACCTAGAGACATATTAAAAATGTCAAGTTCATCAGAGAACGTGTTAAAAATTTTATTAAACCTATATAACGAGAACCTGTTAATATAATTAAATTTTGAATCTAAATTTAGAAAGGAACTCTGGTTTCTTAAAAATCTGGCGGGCACAGCGAAATCTATTGAGCTCATTATATCATTACAATCAATTGAACCATTAATAACTTTGTAAAAGAAAAGAACGCAAGAAACATCTCGTCTGGAGGATAAACTAGGCATATTAAAAATATTACGTAGGAGTGAAGAAGATATATCATGCAAGTAAAATCCATTTTTTTGTAAAGTAAATATCTCAAGAAGTTTTTCTGTATTCGCTCAATAATTTCTATTTTGTTTCGGTAATTGGGATTCCAGATAATACTGCAGTATTCCAGATTGGAACGAATATGAGCGCAATACAAGACCTTGAGGGTAAGTTCACTGGAAAATTCTCTGGTTCTACGCTTAAGAAATCCAAGCCTACGATATGTCTTAGAGACCATGGTATCGATATGTTGGGAAAAATCAAGTTTGGAGTCAAAGATGATACCAAGATCAGTGATTGTATTTGAGCGTGATAAAACAAGATTGTTATTTTTGTATACATGAATCAAAGGTTGAGCCTTTCGAGTGTAACCAAGAACACTACATTTTTCAATGTTTAAGTGTAATCTGTTGTCTATGCACCACTTAAAAAGACAATCAAGATCTCTTTGTAAAAGAAGAGAATGTAAATCGGAACGTATTGAACCAAACAATTTCAAGTCGTCAGCAAATAAAAGGCATCCAGAGTACTTAAAAAGACAAGTAAGGTCATTAATGAATAAAATAAAAAGCAGAGGTCCAAGATTAGAGCCCTGTGTGACACCGGAAGTACTTGTAAACTCAAGGGAAACAGCATTATTAAAATAAACATAGAGTGATCTCTTACATAAGCAAGAAAGAAGCCAATCAATCAGATTTACATGAAAACCAATACCTTGTAACTTTTTTAAAAGAATGCCAAAATCGATAGAGTCAAAGGCCTTAGAAAAGTCGATGTAAATAACATCAAGTTAAAAACCAGATTCAAATGAGGAAATAATTTTATCTGTCAAATAGAATAAATTAGTGGTTGTTGAGCGCTTTTGGAATGAACCCGTGTTGAGATGTGGAAATTAGGTTTTTAACTTGATTTTAAAACTTTTTATGGATTATACTTTGATGGTGCATATTCAAGACGATCACAAAATAAGTCAGCCTGTTTAAGGCATTTTGCAGCTGTATTAATAGTCCTATCAACACTAATAATTGTACGCATACTATTCAAATTGCACGCTTAAAAATTATGTATTGAAAAAGGATATCATTATTTGTAGGTACAGTGCCTAAGGATAAAATGTGAGTTGCTGGTACAGTATCTACAGATAAAATGTTATTTTCATGCACAATACCTACGAATAAAATGTCATTTGCAGCGATTGTATCTACGGATAAAATATTATTGTAAGTACAGTACCTATGGATAAAATGTTGGTACTGTAAGGATGGATGAAACTTTGTTTGCACCATACCGCTACGACTCATAGGTTTCGAAAAAATCCCACTCCAAATGTAATGACGTCATTTACGGTCACAAAGAGACTATTTAAAACATGAAGAACAGCGTTACACGCATCAAGTCCAATGTTCAGTTCAAAACAATTGTCTTGCTCATCAATGCATGATTTACGATTTTCCGAAAATTAGAAGTCGTAACAGTATGAATCTTTTGATAATTTTGATCCTCTGAATGTGGAGAATCGCGCTACGCTGAGTTCATGTGGTAACTGCGGGGTATCCTAAATATCTTAAATAAGAAGAGTGTGAGGGTGAGAGTAGTTGACTTTTAGGTAGGTATACGGTTAAAGTTGGCTCATCTTTGTATTTTACTTGGGGAGAAGGAATGTCTACCGGACTTTGAATAATGCTGGTTAAGAGAAAAGAAGAGGATAGAACCTATTACCTTCTACCTCTGATTAATGGATCCTTTCTTCGATGGCAAGTTTTTCTATCCTTGGTAGAAGGGTATGGGGAAGTAAGTAGGTAATCTTCGAGAAGGTCTTTCGGAGAAATCTGTCTGACCATTGCATTTTATTTCGGCTGGCAGGGAGCAATCTGGAAAGCTACCAGCAGCTAGCCCGACCGAAACGAGGAAATTTCTGCTAAACCGTTCATCAGTCTGTTGGTTTTTGAATAATGGTTGTTAGGAGAAAATCTATTACCTTCTTCCTGTGGTTTAATCGATTCTTTATTTATTGGCACGTATTGTCTTTCTTTGGTCGAAACATGTAGGGGTGGGAGTAGGTTGCTTTGAGAAGTACTTTCGGAAAAGCTGGCTCATTTTTTGTTCAATTTGGGCGGAAGGGGATAATCTGGGAGGAATCGAGCAACCAGCCCGATTGGAACTAGCAATTTGCTGCTAAAGCCCGCATCATCTTACGGTCTTTGAATAATGCTGGTTAAGAGGAAAGCAGAGGATAGAACCTATTACCTACCTTATTCTTCCTCTAATTTAATAGATCATTTCTTTGACGGCAAGTGTTGTCTTTCCCTGGTCGAAATTGCAGGTGCAGTCCTGTGTTGTAGCACAGTTTATTCTTACATTTTAAAAACTGGTTCCATCTCATCTTTGCAAAGGAAAGATATTTAAAGGTAATTTTTCAAACATATTATCTTTTCCAAGAGAAAATATGACCTTTAATTCATGAAAACAAATTTAGAAAACTACACTCAACATTTTCAAAAAATTGGTTAGAAAGGAATTTGATCTTCGTAAATACATGCACTTGCGCGTTTTGTGTTAGAAAAATTCAGCAGCTAGTTTTTTTACTACTTTTCTTTAACAGTTATTTTATTCGACTCCATAAACGTGTAGATTTTTAAGTTATCTTATTCGCACGCACACGCACTGAGAGGCAGAATGTTTTCAGATACTTTTCTTACAAAAATTGATAGAAAATTACCAAAGAATGCATACCGAATTTTCTCGGTCTGGCTTGTTGCGTGTTATCGTTTCCACAGATGGATCGAGCGATGGACAGACAGGCATAATTCCAAATACAGAGTTTGGTACTCAGGATGATCCAAAACATTAAGATTCATCCAAATCTTGAGACGAAACTGATTAAAGAAAGAGTTTTGATAGGTTAGGTACAACAAGATGCATCACTTTTGATAGGTACATGTTGGCGGAAGCGTCAGATCTAAAACAATGAGATACTTCAAAATCTCGAGTTCGAACTGATTACTAAGTTCGATCTTTATACAATTCGTGGACGATAAAATAGAAAAAAGCTTAGATAGGTCAGAGCTACAATAAGATGCATCACTTTTCATAGATATAAAGAAATATGATCATGTTGGAGAAATATTTTTAGTTTAATTATATTAATGTCTCGTTTTGATGCAACACGAGGGCTATTTTGGGACAGACAGATGACGAGGACGACACCTGAGCTGGCACCCTCTCAACAAACTTCCGCATCACACCAGAGGGATCATGCTGACAGAAGCCTCATATCCTCTTGAGACTCCAAGGCATTTTAATGGACATTTGTGTTTCATTTACAAATAAAGTTGATTTCTATTCAAAGGTCTTAAATTCCTCTGTCCAATACTTTGGATGGAGCTGCCATATATTAACCCCTTAAGTCTCGCGCCTGTCATATAGACGTGCATCGAATTATCGCACTTTTAGGCTTATAAACTAAAATTAAATCATTAATTAGCTTTATAATTTGACACAAAAATTGCGTAGAATCCATAAGCATCTCAAGTATTCTATGCCTTCTTAGGTGAATGAAAACGACAGCAACTTTCCAAAACAGGAGTGGTCATCTTATTAGATAACAAAAACAATGCGATCCTTAAGGGGTTAATATGTAATTAATTATGTTACTGAATTATATTAATTAATATATAATTAATAAATTAATTATATATAATCCTATCAAGAGTGTTAATCTCGATTTTTGTGAAAATTGGTCGAAAATTGTGCCTTTGGGTCTCAAGAGAAAGGCAATGCTTGAAATAACGCAATAAAGAAACTATAAGAAGGGTATTAAGCAATTTATTTCACGAAACACAACAATATATATCAATGGCAGAAGACTATTGCCATATTGTAGAACAAAACTAAAAGAGAAAATAGAACAAGTAGAAATGCAGATTACACAGTTCAAAGGCTCTAGTACGATATCACAATAGTAGCCCGAAGATTAATCAGGCTTAAGGGGTCTATTCTAGTACCCTCGGTTGGGTTGGGAGTTTGGTTGGGTTCCGTTGTTAACGTGTGGAACCCAACCCAACCGGGGGTTCCAGAATAGACCACTTAGTATGGTATAGTTCTCACGGCACCACACTTTGCCTAAAGGGAATCGGGCAGTACGGGCAATCATTATTCCAGTCTAAGGGCGGGGAAAGTGACGTCTCTCAACCCAACCGGGGGTACCAGAATAGACCCCTAAGACATGGCAATGGTTGAGATGGAATTGTATAACTAACCTGAGATCGCATATATGCATTTCGTGAAAAGTACAGCCAATGGAAACGGTCGAACGATAAGTGGTTCTTATGTACCGTGAATGATTTTCCAAACATATGCTTGCTCCATTATTAAATCTTGGAAGAACAGGCACATAATGAAAATGAAAAACCTTTACCATTGTAATAGAACACCCAAACTGAAAATTTAAGTAAGTTTTCCAGCTAAGCTATTAATCATTGTTTTACACAATAGATGGCAGCACGAACGAAGTAACGCTGATTGGGGAATTTTTCTTCACGTCATTAAATTTAGGAAATTTCACTCTTCTATATAACCGTGTAAATTTTTCTTACCTCTGTCTGTTTGAAGAACTTTTCGTTGGTAATTTTATGTTTGTTTGAAATCGCTGTTCAATTTGATTTTTCCCCCTATGGCATTACATTTTTATTTAATTTTTAAAATTTTTTTAATTCTATAAATTTTATTTAATTTTACTATCTCCACTCCATAAGCATGTAAATATTTCTTACCTCTGCCTTTTTGAAGAAATTTTCGTTGGTAATTTTATGTTTGTTTGAAATGACCGTTCCACTCAATTTTTTTCCTACGTCATTGAAATTTTATTCTCTCCATTCTATAAACGTGTAAATAATTCTTACCTCTGTCTGTTTGTAGAACTTAATTTTATGTTTGTTTGAAATCACCGCTCAATATAATTTTTTTTCCTATCGCTATAAAATTTTATTTCACTCTGCTCCATAAATATGTAAATTATACTTATTTTTTTTCAGTTCGAAGAATTCTTCGTTGGTAATTTATGATTGTTTGAAGTCGCTATTTTATTTATTTTTTATTTTGTTATTTCGAATAGCTAGGTTTTTGAAACTAAATTATTTTTTATGTTATATTAATATTTCTTTCCATTCGTTTATTGAAAAACTGCCTCAATGAAGTAACGCTATCTGCTCCATTTGAATTCATTTGGGTGGCAAGCATTAAAGATAATTTCATTGCTTAAATAATAAGTTAGAAAAGCACAAAAGCTTCATATTATATAATAATACTAACAATAAATGCATAATCTTTTATTTAATTAAAAATTATATTTTTATATTATGTTATTTATATTTTAATTATGATAGTTATATCAATACTCTTATAATAATAATAATAGGCTGTGAAATACTCTTACTCAGATTTTAAGACTTTTTCTTGTCATGAGCAGACGGGGAAAAAGTCGGTAGTGATATTGTTTTCTCGTACTTATCATACAATACAACGGGTTTTGCGTTTAACTTCGTAATTTACTGAAGAGAATAGAGTACGCATTTCAAACCTCTTTCGTTTAGCCAACAGAGTCCGGAATTCGATACATATCTACAATTGTAATAGTAAGACCACCCTCGGGGGAACCTGTAACACATACAGGACGCGCCCCCAGGTGGTGGATCGGGGAATGCCTCTATTGGTTCCAGTAGGTGGTGGAAGGGAAATGAACAGGGCTGTTCTATCCAATGTGCTAATTGGTCTGTTAACCCCTAGAGGGCGCGTCCCCAGGTGGCGGATCGGGGAAGGCCTCTACCGGGTCCAGTAGGTAATAGAAGGGAAATGAACGGGCTGTTGAATGAAATGGGCTAATTGGGCTGTTAACCACTAGAGGGCGCGTCCCCAGGTGGCGGATCTGGAAATGTCTTTACTAATTTCAATAGGTGGTAGAAGGGAAATGAACAGGGCTGTTTTATTCCATGGGCTAATTGGTCTGTTACCAGGGGCACCATTGATCTAAAGTCTCTTATCAACTTGCAAAACCGATTTATTTTAATTTTGAACCAAAATAATTTCTAAATTATAATTTTAAATATATTAAAATACAAATATGATTAGGGGGCAGTAACTAGACAGCCATCGAATTTGTAATATTACATAAACATGAAAACCTTATGTTATAAATTAAATTTATATACTTTTTGTATCAATTAAATAAATAATTATCGAAATCCTATTTTGAAAAGACGCCGATCTGTAGAATTGTAAGGCTTTCATCACGGAACATGTGTCATTTTTACCCATTTATATTATTAGTTAGGTATTTTCATTGGGTCATAGACGCCGAAATTCCTAGTTACTGTACTGATGGATGCCAAATTTTTCCAGCCCAGGTGCTCAAAGTTTTCAAGACGGCCCTGGAAATTAAATACCTTGAGCGGACAAACAGGTAGAAGTCCTGCCCCTTGGGGCAATGGCGATTTATTTTCCCATGATTATAGATATTTCCATGATTATCATATTATACGTACGTGCAGTGCAGTCACTGAATTGTTTCCAAACCACATCTTTGATTGTCCTGCTATCCTGAGGGCGTGGCAGGCTGTCTGCTCCTCCCCTAAGGAAGAACTGTACTCCGACAAGATCGTACAGATTGCTAAGGCTGTACTTTATACTCATGGTTTTATCTGACTGATTCAGTAGACATGCCATCATCATCAATAGTAAGACCACATACTAAATTTTATTCATTTGGTTTGATGAATTTTTGAGTCATTGCCTTCACAAATGCAAGAAGAGACACATTAGCGGTCAGTTTCTCGATAGATGTGGTCCAAAATTCGATATTGATCTGCAATTTTAGTAATTAAGCCTTGAACTAAAATTTGTCAAAAAATATCCTAAATTTCATCACTTTACGTCGAATTTCATCTATCTAGCTTGTTCATCTATCTAATTACTGTGTTTTCACAGTAATTAGATATATGAACAAGCTAGTTTTACGTTTTCGCATTCACACAACACAGATGAAAATTCATATTTCTTGCAGATATATTTCATCTAAAAGTTGATAGGAATTTTAAATATTTTGCGAAGACATCCAAAATTTTCGCAGTCTAGTTTGTTCCGTTTTATCGCTTTCGCAAACTGACTGACCATCATCAGATGAGATTCATCAAAATTTCGAGGCCGAATTTGTTACAAAGCTTGATAGCTGTATACCTTGTGAACGAGAAAATGAAAAAGAGTTTTAGTTGGTTTAGGTACAAGATTCATCACATTTGATAGGAACATATAGACAGGAAAATGTTGGTGGAAATTTCGTATGTGCAAGAGGACATTGTTTTGCCTAAAGTGAATTCGAATATAAGGTCTCTCATTATTCCTGTCAAAGACGAGGTAAATTGGAATCTGTTCTCTGATGGCAAATATGCATTTAAGTGCGCTAAATCGAAACAAGCGTTCACTTCTTCTTTTTTACCGTGAAAGATTTCCACTCTGATGTTGCTCCATCATTGGCTTCGTAATCTCAGGCATATTGACAAGAAAAAAGGTTAATCATTTTATTAGAACTCTCAAACTGAAAATTTAGTTTGTTCAGCTAAGCTATTTTAGTTGTAAGATTTAAAATTTCGTTTGTTCAACAGAGCATTCTTTTACTCAATTGATGACAGCACAAAATAAGGAACGTTAATTGGAAATTTGGAACTTGCTGGTTTTCATTCACCAGGTGTGATCAGTGTCGTCCAAGATAAGAATAAAATAAAGGTACATTATTTAATAGCAATATTAAAAATTTAAGATAGAATATTGAATATAATATACAGTCAATCCAGAAATTGAGAATAAATCTAAATATGTAAAGTTTGTTTTTACCTAACAGACTAAATTTTGTTTTTAGAAAATGGTGTATTTATTGTTGCGCTTCCTCTTCCAATATGTAAAGTAAGAATTGTGTAATTAGATTTATTTTTATAAAAATGGATGAATATGATATTTAGATGAAAAGGATCTCCATAAAATTGAGATTGGGGGACGAATTTTGCAGACACAATCTGCATTAATAAATGATGACATTCATGAATGAATGTCATTATTTTTCTCTTTAAAAGAATAGTATGTGGTGGAGAAGAGGTTTATATTTTTTGTAAGTCCATAATCATGCCTCGCAAGATTCATTGAACAATGCCTCTTTTCCAAAATAATTTATTAATTAACCAGTCTCATTTACAGGAATGTTCTTAATTTACCCCGAACTGTTTCCAATTAACTTATAGGCTATGAAATAATTGGAAAGAGAGATTAAAAACAATCAAATTGGAAAAAGTAGAATAAATTTCAAAAAAAATTAAACAATAAAATTTAAACATTAAAATTTAGGTAATAAAATTTAAACAATGTTTAAGTAGCGCGCAATTGCAGTTGCAAACAAAAGACAAAGAACAATAGAAATTAATATCATTCAAAGAAAGCCAAAAAACTAAGATAAACTCAGAGGGAATCGAATTAAACAAACAAGGAATCCATTCTAGTCCATTTTATCAAGGGTTAAGGACTTTAATCGAAACGGATTCAAAATATTTGGGAATTTTTTCTGTGAGAAGTTTGCATTACGACAAATATAGCTTCTCTTAGCCCGAAATTTCCCAACAAAAGAAGATCTGTACATAAAAACGCATTATTTTAAAAGAAAAAGGAAAAGGAAACACGTGTCTCTGCTTCCGATCACAGTAACGAATTGATATGAAGAGAATATATTTGAAATGATTAGAAACCTTATATTGCCTCAGAACGCATTCATCTGCCTGTTGCCAAATACTATAAAATACTGTTTTTCGAATGTCCGTGAGTTAAAATATCTTCTGTTTCAAGGATTATCGTATATCTATATATTTAAAATAATGTGGTAAAAATCATTCACCTTGTCCGCCAGCCTCAGCCACTCGACAGTTTTCAACAATTTTTTTTCATGCGGAAGCTCACGACATCTAGATATGTCATCAAGGGTCGCTTGCCCCTGCCTCATTTTTGAAAAAAATTGAAAACACATATAGAGAATGTATGGTGCAGAAAAGTTTTATCGATTTCTTTCAAAAATAGGGATGGTGGGGAGCAGACAGGCCTTCATTGCAAATCTAGACGTCATAAGCTTCCATATGAAATAAAAGTCTGGTGGTTGGGGCTGGGGGATTTCTACAAGATTTACCCATATTGGAAACCCTTCAGACAGTTCGCCAGTCTCAACCACTCAACGGATTTTGACAATTTTTATTTCATATCATAGCTTATGACGTCTAGATATGTCACCAAAGGTCGCCTGCCCCACCCCGCATTTTTGAACGAAACCGAAAAAACACTTTCCCACTATGCATTCTCTATGGGGAAAGCCCTTTAGACAGTTAGTCAGTACAGCCAACCGATGTACTTCTGCAATTTTTATTTTATATGAAAAGTTATGAAGTCTAAATTTGCAATGAAGGATTGACTGTTCCCCCCTCCCCCATTTTCGAACGAAATCGAGAAAACACTTCTCCACAGTTCATTATCCATATGTTTTAACTTAGGGCTACTTTCCTCCCATTGGGTTTCAGGAAGAAATTTGATTCACACGCCGAAACGCCACAAAAAACGTATGGGAGATAATCTGTATCTCGGTAACTACACATGTTAAAAACATAACTAATGTTTTATTTTAGAGATAAGGGTTAACAACCGAAGTTACAAAAAAAGTGGAAAATCTTAAAAGAGTCAGTCGAGTAAAGTAGTCCTACGTCTTTAACATCAGCGGCCATTTGAAAAAGACAGGCTTCCGTCATTTGTTTCTCAATTTCGTTCGAAATAGGGGTTGGTCGGGGCAGACGACCCTTGATGTCATATCTAGACGTCACAAGCTTTGATGTGAAATAAAAATTATCGAAATCCGTCGAGTGGTTGGGGCTGGCTAATGATCTGAAGGTTTAACCATATTATTTTAAATATATAGATCCCAACAGTTCCACCACAATGGCGTGTCAAAAATATTGTAAAGTACCAATTGTATGTGATGGAAACTGTTTATTTAGGGCGATATCATTCTGTATTTATGAATCTGAAGACTTTCATGCCGAAATTCGTGAAAACGTTATACAAAACATTACAACTAGTTTAGATTTATTGAAAGATCTTACAATTTTAAAGGAATCTGTTGTCTACAAAGAATACGAAATGTACTGTGGTTTTATGATATGTTCCACTGATATGCAGTATTTAAAACTGAAAAAGTAGTGGCTGAGAGCCTCGAAGCAGCGAGGTGGCAGGACAGTGCTGAGCAAAATGGGTGCTGGCCGCGAATCCGCCGGAGGGCGTCGAGAGCTGCTAATAAGTTATTATAACTATATATACTACCTTCAGTTTGGAATTTATAATAATTTTAACTCATATTGTGTAGGGATAATTCGAGAAATGAATGATTAAATATCATGACACACAAGAAGGAAACACTAAGACTTAAAACAACATAGAAAAATTAGTGAAATCTAGTTGTTCAATTTAGTTGTTGAAAGTAAATTTTCTACTTCAAATATAGAAAGTAACTATAACAAAACTATTCTACTAAATTTTCTTTGCCATTTACAATACCTGAAAAATACATTTTTCTTACAATCTACTTCAAAGATGGAATCTCGGAGTATAGATTTTAACTGACTCTCGGAAATCGCAACCTGGACATTCACCATCGAAATTATTATTTATTTAGTCCAATTGGAGGTTTTCAAACCTGTCACATACAATTCACTGCCGTCAACTCTTTGAAACCTGCAGACGTACGAATAATGGACCGTCATTCTGGCACCTCCAAGGCTATCAATCAAAATATACATATTTATTAAAGGATAGCGTTGTTTGCATGTACAGTACTACGGATAAAACGTTATTTGCAGGTACTGTACCTACGAATGATACGTTATTTGTATGTACTGTAGCAATGGATGAAGCGTTATTTACAGGTATTTTCCATTCTTTTATTTTGCACACTTGGGAATTTTAGTTGACAGTAGACTATTTAAATATTTTTAGGGCTTAATTATCAGTAAATCGGTTAATTCATATAAATTTATTCTATACGGGTGGCGCAACCTGTTAGTGAATTTTACAATAAATCATTACACTTTTTCTCCTTTATAGTCTATAAAATGTAACACATTTTATTTGTACTAATGAATTATAAATTAATGATTAAAATGCAGAAAATAAATAAAGTAAAAAAATCTACTTTTTTAGTACGCTAATAAAAGTGCGTTTTTAAAAACTGCTTTTAACAGAAAAAACTTTTTTTAAAACTTTAGAACATTTGCAATTATTAGAAGGAAATAAGAATAAAAGTAAGTTTGAACTTGTCTGATAATAATTTGGGGTTCGAAAAAGGAGTAAAAATAAAGAAAATACTGAATTTCACAGACATAACTTTAAAAAAAGTATCCGCAAAGCAAATTAAAAACCCTGCTACGAGGAGAACATCGGGCACGATTCGAGCCCGTGTTCTGCTGAATGATAAGCCAGCTCTCTAACAACTGTACCAACCGGACTTTTGCGTAGATCGTTCGTGGATAGTTAATTACATATTTTTAGCTCTGTTATTTGTTAAAACTTTAAATGGCAGTTAATGCAGCCCTTTCTTCAAAGAAAATTTGTATTTTTCCAGTGAGCTTAAAGAAAATTTATACTATTGACTTAGAATCTCCGTAAACTGCAATGAGTTGTTTAAGATTCCATTACGATGAATAACACATCTTTTAGGATATAGAGTTATTTAGAATTAAAAATTTGATTTTTGATTAAATATATGAGGTGTAATTTCATCAACAAACGCTTCAGAAAATATTTAGTTTACAGAAAATTAATTTAGAATCATGGGAAATCAGTGTTTCGGCTGAAATACTGAAAACTCTCACAAAATAACATTAAATTTCATAATCTCAAGTACGGAAAGAACAATCTTGCAGGAAAAAGGGAAAAGAAACTTCCACCAAAAAACAGAACTACACAATAATTTTTAATTTAACAGGACCTGCAAATAATGCTTTATTCGTAGGTTCAGTACCTGCAAATAACGTTTTATCCGCAGATAAAGTGCCTGCAAATAATTAATTCCTTTATTAAAAGTCAGTCATGGATTGATCAAGATAATTTCCGGTATCTCTAAAGACTCCGTTTCTTGTTGAAAAGGATTAAAATTATCATCTTCTTCCTCATCAGTATCACGTTTAATTCTTCCTCGTCATCAGTTTTTTTGCTTTCTTAAATACTTCACGACAAACGACTTTATATAATTATTAACAAACAACTTTCATGCGTGAAAAGTAATATATATGAAGATCATGTCATATATATATATTTTTTAAATGTCGGTTGTTAATTTGAGAAAAGTGTCAACTATACTGTCAGGAAAGAATGCCGCATGTCTAGATTTAAATTGCTTCCTATCATTAAATAGATTGTTCCAAATACATAAAAAATAAAGGTTTTTATTACATATAAAGCCTGTTCCCAATTACTTTGTGAGGAAAATTATCAAAGATAATTGTGAGCACTAACCTGTTCCTCAAGATGAAATCCAAAAACGGAATTTGAAGCCTCCTCGTAATCATTACATCCTGCAGATCTAACACATACATAACTTAGTAAGTTACATTCCATACAACCGGCGTTGAGAAAGAATAATGAAGGCCAAATAATGTTTAGTTGCAAATCCTTTCGCCTGAACCACAGCTTGCAGTCATTTTAAATGTTATTCTTTGAACCCTGTTAGCCTGTTTGTAGAAGAGTGCGTGTTTAAGTAATTTTTTCTCCCTTTTTACTTTCTCGTATACGAAGTATACAAAGAGAAAGTATTGTAATCATCAAAAAATTCGAACTCGAGATTTTGACGAATCTCCACGTTTTGGACCTCCCTGAGTCCGAAAAACACAATTTTGGAATCATGTCTGTCTGTCTGTGAACACAACTCAAAAACTATTAGAGCTACCGGGATGAAATTTGGTATGTGGTCTTTAAACATAATTTGTAGGTTTCTGTCAAAGTTTGGACAAAATCCGTCAAAGGGAAGTCTGTCTATCTGTATGTCCGCGGTCATGTGAACGCTATAACTCAAAAACTTCAATAGCTAGATGGATAAAATTTGGTACACAGTTTTATCGTCATTAATGTAGGTCCGTATAAAATTTTGGGCCACATCCGTCAACGGGCTGACTGTCTGTCGGTCTGTATAATAGCATACTTGTTCAACTCCATGCGCATGCGTAAATGCCTGTGCAAAGAAGGGATACTCCGAAAACTTGGCAGTTTGCCAAAAACCAATTCTGGCGGCGAGATTTTGTAAGGAAGCAAATATTTAGGGCGTCTCGTTTTATTTGCGTATTGGAAGCAATGTCTGAGCATGCGCAAGCTATTCAGCGTGCAAGCTATTCTCCTGTTTTCTTCTCCGCACGCGGAACTTGCATTGCTCGAGTTTGATAAAAAAATAAATATTGCGAAGTTTTAATACGTACGTATCTTTTTGAATATGATTCTTCACCTCAATATTTTACTATCACTATAATCAACAATGAAAAACCTTCTGATAGTCACTGCATTCTGGGTTACAGTTGGTTCGAACTTTTTATCAACGCAGGGGGAAGGGGAATGACAAATGTTTGAAAAGTACACGAGGAAGTTCAGGGGAGGCCACTCCCGCTGGTTACTTTCTCGTATACGAAGTATACAAAGAGAAAGTATTGTAATCGTCAAAAAATTCGAACTCGAGATTTTGACAAATCTCCACGTTTTAGACCTCCCTGAGTCCGGAAAACACAATTTTGGAATCATGTCTGTCTGTCTGTCTGTGAACACGATAACTCGAAAACTATTAGAGGTACGGGGATGAAATTTGGTATGTGGTCTTTGAACATAATTTTTAGGTTTCTGTCAAATTTTGGACAAAATCCGTCAACGGGAAGTCTGTCTATCTGTATGTCCGCGGTCATGTGAACGCTATAACTCAAAAACCTGAATAGCTAGATGGATAAAGTTTTTTGTTTTTTCAACTCAAAGTTTGGCCACTTTTCGCTTAAATGTCACTTCATATCCTCTTTATTTGTTATGTCATTATCGTGCGGAGACTTAACGCGCCACACAAGCGGGAGGAAGTTTCACCCAAGTAAGATTTAATTTGCCCCCACACACAAAGGATCTTAAGTGAAATCGGGTTTCAAACCTGAATCTCTCCGGCCCCCAAAGTCAAAGCCTTGCATTTCGTCATCGCGGCTCCACAGGGCAAAGTGTGTGAGGACAATTTCTTTGGAGTGCTAAGACCTTATTGTCCGCAAACTGAAAAACCTTAATAGTATTGAACGAAATGAATGGTGGGATTTAGTCATTTATAAAATTACTATTTTCTGAATAATTTTTATTATTTACATCTAAGGGGGAAAAATTTGAAAAGGAAAACATAAACAAAAGTTTAGACTTGTTTGTTTACCTGGTTAGATTTTAATTCTCACACTTCCGGATTCATCTGCTGGCAAGTCTTGAAGGTCTGAATTTTTCTGTCCTTGTGATCTCTCCCAAATCATTACCTTGTTGTGTTCCACAGGGAGTGAAACGCGGAGATATCAGGCGAAAGAGACGAGATCTTACGAAAGCTGCAATAGATATAAAACCTCTGTTTTCTGAAGCTAACTAAAATTTTATTTCTAAAATTTTGCAGCTTAATCCGTTAACCGGTGTGACAATGTCTTTTCAAGAAAAAGAGTGTTTAAACTTTTACTGGCAAATTAAAAATTTCAGTTTTTGCTTAGAACGTATTAATTTACCTATTAAATTTGATGAAACATTATAGTACTTAGATCTACACCCAAAGGATGTAGAGTGCTCGCTTACTCCCTTGGACTCAAAAAATGAAGATGTTGTTTCGGCTCAAGTTTCATTTCTAACATGTGATGGATCACAGGAAATAACCCAGATATTAACATATGACGGCTCACACGAGGCAACACTGTCCTCTACTGCAAGATTTCTAGTGCCGAGAGGTACCATTTTCGGACAGCGGCAGCGTGCATTTCTGCCAAACGATATCTTAACAGTTCGGTGTCGATTCAAGGCTCAGAGGAAAGGAAAGATTTCTTTTTCGCCTCGAATTGGGGCGGAACGCAAATGCTTCTTCTGGACTTTCAAGAGTTTCAGCCAGCCACATTGCATTAAAAGGTTGAATCTGGAGAGTTCTGAACATTACGGCGACGTACAGCTTCGTCTTAAATCTATTGATGGAGTTACCCAGATAGCAAAGAAAGCTTATCTAAAAGGTTTTTGGAAACCTTGTCGTCAGCAAGGGTAAAGGGTTGTCACAAAGGTTTCCATGACAATGGTTGAACCTTTCGGCAAGGTAGCGGAAAGGTTCTCTAGTCAACAAGAAACAAGGTTTTCTGTAAGATTTCCCCAAGCTTGTATTACAAGCTTGTTTCATGCCTTTTCAAAAGGTTGTTAAGAGCCCTTCTTCGGCGGAACAAATAGGACCCCTTCCTCCCTCCGAAGCCGTATTCCTACAGAGAAGGAACCCCCTTTTTTCACCCCCTTTTCAAAGCCGTACTCCAACAAACTTCAAAGTCTTCCGAGTCGGGGAACGAACCCGCGTTCCTAGAGTCGGAAGGCAAACGCAATAACCACTATACCGGACGGAGCTACGCACGATGGGACAGGTGGTTCATAAAAAGCCTATCTATGTCAATTTTGCGGGAACGGTTTGCGCGGAAATGCCTTCGCGGACTTTTCGTTCAAACCTAGTCGGTGAGGTAGTTCATAAAAAGCTTTCCTAGGTAAACCTTACGTCAATGGTTTCCGAAATGGTTTGCGCGGAAATGCTTTCGCGGACAGCCTATGGAAAGTGAAATGGCAACCTTTCTGCAACCTTCTTTGCTATCTGGGTAATAGTGATGAGCAATTATGCATTGAAATTTCCCCAACAGGTGGCGAGAGCTGCTGTTGCAATCTCAAAGTTTCAGTAATGGACGTCGAAGGAAAAGCTCTAAATCACGTAAGTGACGAATTCACTTTTGAAAAGGGAGGTGTCCTCGCATAATCAGAAAAAGCAAATTGATCGCCTGCAACAGCCAGCTGTTACCGAACGATACATTAACATTGAAATGTGCTTTTACTGTTTCTCCGGGAAAAGTGGCAGACCAAACTGCGGATTATAGCTTTCTTGAAGACTTTACATATTTAATAAAAAAATCTGATAATATTTCAATGTCTTTCAAAGATAAAAGTTTTTCTACAGATTTAAAGACTGACTATAAAGTTTGTTGAGTAATGGAACACTTTGTGACGTCAGACTTCAAATGGCTTCCGAAGCAATCCAAGCCCACAGGAATATTCTGAGTGCCAGATCACCTGTCTTCAAAGCTATGTTTACGAAAGACACGAAAGAAACAATCAACAAAACAGTCGTCATCGAAGATTTAGATGCGGATACTGTGCGGATACCGATGCCATGCGCGATTACCAGTGGGAAAATATTATGAGCTTGTATTTCGCGGCAGACAAGTATGAAATTCTGATCTTGAGAGAAAAGTGTTCTTCTTTCTTGAAAGAAAATCTCTCTTTCTCCAATATTTGCGAGGCTTTTGTCCTCGCCAAGTTACACCAAGATGCACACCTGATGTCAGCCGTGTATGATTTCATTTCGAGGTACGATTCCGAAGTCTTCGCTTTGGAGGAGAGTGGAGAGAATTCGAAAAAAATAATTCTGCCTTGGCATTCCAAACATTACGAGAAATCTGCTCCAATAAATGATTAGATTAAAGTGATTTGAAAGTTCTATATCTCTGCATTCTCCTAAGGTCATGTACATGTACTCTTTCGAGTTAAAATGATATGTATATATTAAGATTACTAGCTTACGATTTTGGAATGTTACACTTTTACTGATATTGTGATTTTAATGTGTCTGTGAGACTGTTTGAAATTTATTTTATCGTTTTCAGGAACTTGATACAATGTTTTGTTTAAAAGCACTCCATTTAAGTATTTTTTAATTTTTTGTTTAAAATTTTGCTGGCATATTTTCAAAAATAATATTGACCTGCAGTTGTTATAGTATTTCTAGGATTGTTTTGAGTTAGTTGTACTTGTGGTATTATGTTTTATCAATGATTCATAATTTTTGAAAGATGCAGTGTGTCTTCTAAATCAATTTAGATTTGTTTTTAGACATGTCTTAAAATTCTTTTTAAGTTATTCATACGTTTTAGAATGCGAGTGAAAAAAATTGCGAGGTTTATTTTTTTTAAATGGTTCCATTTCTCTCTGAATTTCAATTTCGTCTTTTCATTAAAATTCTATTATAAACTTAAAAATTGTTTTTAGAATGCTGCCTATACATATCTATGGTATAGGCAGCAGATGGTATGGTATGCAGATATTTTATGTATTATATCAAAAAATACTTATAAAATTTATTTTGTAGGATTTTGAAGAAGCTTCGTTTATGTTTTAAGGTTTAGATAATAAAGAAGCACTTAGTCAATATTCACACATAAATTCTAATTAAGTATCACCAAATATTTTGTTACTTTTTGGTTCAGAATTTCATTTGAAATCAGTACATTAATTGTAATTTTTTTTATTTAAAAAAGTATTTGGTTTAAATATATGATTCTCGTTAGATATTGCAGTTGGTGGAATTATAGATTTGATTTACAAACTTTTAAGTCCTATTGTCACCATTATGAATATTACTCACACATAAATTCAACCATACCAATTTATTGTCAATACCATTAAATTAATTATAAGGTTTTTGTATTTAAACATTTGGTCTAAATGTATCATTTTCGTTAGATAATGCAGTTTTTGTAATTATAAAGTTTACGTGGAAAAGCTTATGCTTAACTGACACCATTAAGAATACGATTTATTTTCCAAATGGTTCATGTTTTGACATGGAAGCAATTTCAAATTATTTATTTACAAAATAGAAACTAACAAAATGAAATCCTAATCTCCGTGTGTATAGATTGCAATATTTACTTAGTGGCATTTTAAACCTTTATTATATGTTTCATTTTGATTTCGAATTATATCGTTCAGGCAGAAGTCACTATGTCCACAAAAACCTTTTAATGGATTACTACAGTCAACTAGAATTCGCTATTTACGATTTCGTGATAGAAACATTCTATTTAAACATCAGTAAACAAACCGTTGCAGTTAGAAACCTGTAAAAATATTTTACTATTTATCATAACGACTCAAATATAATTAAGTTTAAAATGAATGGATATCGAAACTACAGTATTGGATTTAGTGACTTCTGCCTGAACGACGGCGATGCATTTGTTACTAAATTTAACATGTACTTCGCCTGATACCTTCAAATCAACTTTTTAATTTAAAATTACAAAATTTTTAGAAACATTTTATGCTCTTTTATAGTGCCTATACATTTTTTTGCAACTTGCCAGGTACAATTCCAATGCCTAAATAAAATTTATCAAGGATTTTAATAATGTATCTGAATATCACTATTCACTGGAAAGAAATAATATAGAAATGTATTTTTCTCAGAAGTATTCTGAAAGTGTGCAAATACTTTGGCAACATACTTTGATTAACAGTAAAAAAAATAAATTAAAAAAATGAATTGTCAGATATCCGTTTAAAATTTAAAGAGATTTAAAAGCAAACAAACGCAGAATTTTTGCCATAAAATTATTCTGATGATGCAAATTCTTCAAAACCTTTGATAGTGTCCAAATACTTAGGTGAGTGAACATATATTTAAGTATAAATTTAAGATTTAAATCAATAACAGTAAACTTCTAACAACTGAGAAATATTTCATACAGTCTTATCAGTTTTGATTAGGTATCAGACTATTAGAGTTAAAATATCCCTCTACAAAGCACTGTGGGAGGGAAAAGTCATGGCTATAGAATCTAGATACATTAACGTCCCGTTTTGAAGCAACTCGAGGGATATTTTGATATGGAGTCCGTATTTTTAATCGTCATCTTATGACTAGGACGACACCTGAGCTGGCACCCTCCTCTACAAATTTCCTGGTCGTTTGGCCTCCTACATATGATTTAGCATGTAACATTACCACTTATACGACGGTTCAACAGTGGAATCGTGTTTTGGACCTGGAGCCTTCTGGCGCTGAAGCCGAGACCTCACCACTAGACCACCGCAGCCTCTAAGTCATGGTTATATGAAAAGCAGATCTTGATGGTTTAAACGCCAGGACATGAAGAAACCAAAGACACAGTAAATTAAGAGCAGTTAAATCTGGTTAAATTTAATATTCTTTTATAACGTAGAACCGGAGGGGGCTTAGTTTAGTTTAGTTTAGTTTAGTTTAGTTTAGTTTAGTTTAGTTTAGTTTAGTTTAGTTTAGTTTAGTTATATTAGCGCCCCATTCTGAAGCAACACGAGGACTATTTTAGCACCGGAGGGAATCAAGCTTGTTGGGGGCCGTCTGGAGATATCACAGACAAGTTTGCTTGTACCTTTCGACTTGCCAGTCACAATGTTTCTAAATGGGATAATTTCTAATGAATTTAATCATGTTAACCTTTTTATTAATAATATTTGGTATATAATTACACCAGTTATAATTTTGTTTTAAAGTCCAAAATCTCCAAAGCCTAATAGGTGTTTCCGTTAAAACTTTTTAAAACATAATTGATTTAGACCTCAGTATTTGTAATATAATTTAGTTTTTGACAAGTTTATATAGTTTTTCATCAAAATTAAGATCCTTTGAATTCAATTATCTTAAATTTATACGTGGATTTTTATACATATAAATATTTCCTTAAGTACATTTGAAATAAATAAATTAATTAATTCTATGAGTAAAAGAAAAGAAAATTTACTTCTAAGCAAAATTACTTTGGGGAATAAATTCAATACAAATGTTGAAAAATTATAACATGATTAATTAAAAATAATATTGGTTATTGATACCAAAATATTCTATTAATTCTTTTCGTCCGTTTTCTCTTGAAGAACCATAGTTTGTTATAAGCAATTTTTCTCTCTTTTCTTTAACTATTAAAATTCTTTTAGAGGCGTGAATTCACATACAAATTTAAAGAGTCCTGCGTAATTGTCCTACAAAATATATTAAAACGAAAATTCCCACTAATTTTGGACTATTCTGAATTTTTTTAAAACTTTTTTTTATAATACAGGAAAGATTCTGAACAGGATTAAGTTTATTTATAAGTCAAGGTATATTCTTAAAAACTTTTTTCACGTACTTCAGCAGTGCCTAACTTCAAGCACTTTTAGAAATCAGTTAGAATTTTGACGAAACATTTGCGAATCATGAATTCTTGAAAATATTTCACAATTTTTATTAGTAACTAATATGCGACTCTAATAAAATCACAAATATTAAGATGGTAAAATAATTGTGAACACACATACAATAAGAAATTAAATTTCAGTTTCTGAAATACTCCATTTTTTGTTGAATCTGATGTAATAGTACAGTTTGCCATGCTCCGTGCCTAAAAATAAAATAAGCAAGTTACCCTATTAGTACAAGATACTCTACGATATTTCCACGATGTTGTTTCGATATTCCGAATACCGCACAACATAGGTAAGATGTCTACGAATATTGCAGGGTATCTCGTTCTATTAGGCTAGAGACTAATTGCAGGACCGGCCGAACAAAAGCGGGGCCTGGTGCAAAGTTGATTTGCGGGGCCTTGAAACTGATTTCCTGAAACAAAATATTTTATTGCATTAGGATTTTATGATTCGGATTGTTTTCACGGATGTCATACGGTGTAATTTGAGTTTAGCGATTTTGATTTTTCAATAACTGTTAATTATATATTTCGTCAGTTTGTTGGACATTTTCGGTTTTTAAAAATTCTGGAAGGGAGTCCCTCCTCTTTTCAGCAATTTTCTTTCTTTTTCTATGTTTTTCTTAAATTTATCAGATCCACATATGTGTTTCCTTCCGGCATCTCTGTCTCTAGTCATATCCCGAAATTTTCCAAAAACAATATACAAAAATTAAGATCAATTTTTTAGTAGTATGATTACAACAAACAGCAATGAAATATATTTAGTAATTTTCAGTAAAATATTACATTAAGCATTTGTCTTCCCTTTAAATACGAATATTCTATTTATTTCCCCACCAAACGTACGATGTACTATCATCCGTTACAACGAAAGCATAATGAAACATTGTTTTTACTTTTCTTACTCTGTTTTGGCTATGTTGTGAGATTCAAAGCCCCAAACCTTGCCTTTGATCGGTCGACTTGAAATGTGCACCTATCGCGTGATTATATTCAAACGCATGTGTATTCGGATTAAAATAAAAAATTAGAATGCATTTTTAATTTGAAAATTCAGTCCGCTGAGCGGGGCCTAGTGCGGTCGCACAGTTCGCACCGCCCTCTGGCCGGCCCCGACTAATTGTATATAAAATAAAACTGTTTTCTAACATTCCAGGTATTTTCTTCAGAAAATTCTTAACTTATTTTAGATGCCTCAATGTAATTTTATCGTTCTTGTTCCAAGTGCAATTTTCCGCCTTCGGTCAACGGACTTTTTCCATAGTTTTTCCGTCTTTTCAAGGCACAGCCTTAAATCATCTTTGCAGCAAGGCAGGTGAGCGAACTGTGGCCAGTATTCCTAAGGTAGCCCACACCTCAATATTAGAATTAATTTTATTTTTAATTATAACATGATGCTACTTCATTGTAAATCATGTATCTGCAGTGCATGTGGCTGAATTTAAAGAGACCCCCTTGCTTGGCCTCCATGGATGCAGCGATTTGACTTTTGAGCAGTAGTCGTTCTAATTTCCAGGTAAGAAGATATTTTAATTTACATGTATTCAAATTCTTAGAACTTTCAGATCTGATACGTTTTCAGAAAGCTTATTTTTTTCCTCTCTAATCACATTTACTTCAATTCTAATAAATTTATCATATTAATAGTTTAAAGTGGTGCAAATGGCGACCATATGCATATGCATGTTCCCAAGGTGGCCCGAGTTCGGGCCACCTTAGGAAACAAGTATGGAAATCAATGTTGTAAGGGTAATTTTCAAAATTTCTACTTAAATATCTGAAAAAACTTATTATCATTTATTATTAAATTTACAACAATAACCAGCGGGAGTGGTCTCCCCTAAACTTCTCGCATACTTTCTAAGTGGAGATTCGTCAAAATCTCGAGTTCGAATTTTTTTTTTTGACGATTACAATACTTTCTCTTTGTATACTTCGTATACGAGAAAGTGAAACAAACCAACAAACCTGAAATGAAATATCTGTTGCCACGTTTCAAAAAAATATTACTTTGAAGCATGCGATAAAATAGGCAATGCAATGAATACTAAAGCGAAAATTCTGCTTTGGAATTGAATTCCCAAGAAAACAATTTATACTACCACAACCGTAACAATTGCAAAAGCGCGTGAATAAAAGATTTGCTGAAATAATGAGATCGGTTTGATTTACAACAATAAAAAAATTGTTAACAATTGATGCTTGAAAACATTATTTATTGTTGTAAATAAAATTTACAACAATAACAGATTGCTACCAATACGCATGCGCATGAGAATTGGATTAAAAGAAATTGAATATGCAATTTGAAAGCCTCTTTTTGACGGATTTGGCCCAAACTTTTATACGGACCTACATTCGTAACGATAAAACTGTGTACCAAATTTTATCCATTTAGCTATTCAAGTTTTTGAGTTATAGCGTTCACATGACCGCGGACATACAAATAGACAGACTTCCCGTTGACGGATTTTGTCCAAAATTTGATAGAAACCTACAAATTATGTTTAAAGACCACATACCAAATTTCATCCCCGTAGCTCTAATAGTTTTCGAGTTATCGTGTTCACAGACTGACACACACACAGACAGACATACAGACATAATTCCAAAATTGTGTTTTTCGGACTCAGGGAGGTCTAAAACGTGGAGATCCGTCAAAATCTCGAGTTCGAATTTTTTGACGATTACAATACTTTCTCTTTGTATACTTCGTATACGAGAAAGTAAAAATTATATTTTATATATAATTTTGGTGGTTATAGTTTTATTTGTACAAAATTTCTCATGAAATCTAAAAGAATCTTTTGTTAATTCTTGGCTTAGTTATTATTATAAGTATAAACTTAAAGTATTGAACATTAATACTTTTTAAGATGTAAAAATAGTTTCTGAGTATTTTTTTCACAAATTTAAAAGTATTTTCAATATATGGGCCACCTTTGGAACACTATGCGGCAAAAGTGGCTCACCAGCTACAATTTTGAAATTGTGTTATAAAAATAATTAAATTTTATTTTACAAAGAAAAGTATACTTGATATTTGTTACAGATAAGAGTAAAAGTTTACAAAAAAAAAATTCAGCCTCACACACCAAACCAGAAAATTTAAAAAAATCTTCAAATCTTAACTATGGCCACATTTGGCTCACCTACCTTATTATAATATTAAGACTTGAAATCTAGTCATGAATATTATTAGATGTCACAAGTAGCCACTGATAATTATATCATGAAATTCAAATATGTATTAGCCTACAAAATCAACCGTGTTTCATATTACAGTAAAAGAAGATATTTGTACCATTTTTAAAGATTTTCTTTAAAAAAATTACATGAAATTATACAAATGATAACTAAACAACGTTTTATAGATGGTTTATTTTCAAAACCAATTGTTCCTTTTCTTAAAAAATAAAATATCCTTAGACGGTAGATGTGCATGGTACAGCAAATGGAAACGATCGATCAGGTCTTCATTTTACCGTGAATGATTTTTAAACTTCTGATTGATCTTTTCTTGATAATATCAGACATATCAAAGAGAAAATATGTTAATCTTTTTAACGCCTAAACTGATAATTTAATTTGTTCAGCTAAGCTATTACGCATGCCTTTACTCCACAGATGGCAGCACACAACTAGGAACTCTAATTGGAACTTCTGATGTGATGTAGTCGATACTTTCGGAGTCAGTATCGTCACAGTCAAAAATGAAATGAAAGTTCGCTGTGCATTATTTGGTCATGATATAAAATATTTTGGATAGAATATTGAATACAATATACAACCACTTCAAAACTGAATATACTTCTAAACATGTAAAGTTAGTTTTTACTTAACTGGATAAATTTTATTTAGAGAAAATCGTGTCTTTAACTCTTGCGCTTCCTTTTCCAATATATAAAGTAAGAATTGTATAATTATATTTTCTTTTAATAAAAATGAATGAATATGATTCTTAGTCGAAAAGAAACGCCGCAAAATTGTGTATTTCAGTTAGGGTTTTTGGAGACGAATTTTGGAGACTCATTTTTTTTTCCTCCTTAAAAGGATAATATTCAATGTAAAAAAGAGGTTTGCATTTTTTGATAGTACATAATGATGTTCTGCAGGGTTCATTAAACACTGCCTCTTATCCAAAATAATTTAATGACTAAAGAGCCTCCCCTATTAGCACAAGATATTTTACGATAACTCCACGATGTCGCTACGATATTCAGAACAGTGGCGGACTGGGTCTGAAAATAGTGGTTGCCAGGAGTCAGTGAGGGCCCACACATATCTACAATCATAATATTAATTCATATATATATATATATAATTTTATATTTAATTTTTTTATATTTTATTATACTAATTTAAATCTATAATATTTAATAATTATATATTTAATTTAATTTTTTACTGCATATTTAATTTTTCCTTGTCTTTAAAATAAATCCCTTTTAACACCCGTTAATTTTCTACGTTTAAAATAGCGAAATTACGATTAAAGTTATTTGATTTTAAATTCCGGAAGTTAGATATTTCGTATACGGTGTTAGCGACAAAGTATGCAGGAGAAATGCTGCCTATTATTAGGGTATCTGTTGAAAGAGCCAGGAACCTTTAAAACAAACTTCTTTGGATGATTTAGAGTTTAGTAATTTGTACTGGTAATGTTTCAGTAATTTGTAGTTAAACTACTGTCATTAAAAAGATATTTTTGAATTATAAGTAATTCAAAAATCATTTTGTTAGATAGTATTTTTTGAAAATATTGCGAAAAAACACCAAAATCTTGCTTAATTTTTAAGTTACCGAAATTTTAATTTACTTTTGGACTTTAAAAAGTTGACAATTATTTTCATCTTTTTTTGAAGAGCATGTGTGCCAAATTTCATAAAGGTCGAGTAAAACTATAGATTTGTACAAAATGCATCCTTATAATGTAAAATACTTCTTTTGTTGTGTTAAAATGCAATCCATTTTCATTGTTTCGCCAGTTTTTTTTTCTTTTAAGTCCAGTCTTTTTCTTTCTTTCTTCGTTACTTCAAATAAATTTAGTTTTTGATAGATTTTCTATGTTATTTTAATAAATTTGCTTTTTAGCAATGACATTAAGCTCATCTTTCCACTTGAGGCAAGATAATATTCCTGGAGATTATGTAATTCATTTATTTGATATGATGAGGTTAAATTTTCACTTTATAATAAGCTTAATAATACGAAATAATTGTAGATTATAATTATGCAAGATTTGAAAAAATAATCTTCATTGAATCTCGTGTTTTTTAGACTTTTTTAACAATTGAATGTAAAGACTTATGTCATTAGTTTCATTCGACACAAAAACATACTACTGCATCAAAATTTATCTCAAATGCTAATACATTTCCTATCTACTGTTTTCTTCTTCTTCTTTTTTTGCACAACTAATTTCTTTCTCAGTCTTTTGTAGCAATTAATACTTTTAACTTAACAAAAATTAGATAAGTTGGCGAATTTAAAGTTTGTTAATATAATCAAATTAAGACAATTAATAAGATGGACGAGTCGGTTCGTAGACGAATGCGGCTAGTGTTTATTACTACAAAAGCAATGTAACAATAGAGAAATGATAATTTCATCTTACTTCTCAAAATTTTTTTTCTTTCCTTTTTGAAAGATAAGCTACATATGTGTCTTTACTTTCTTACGACTAAAAACAGAAATAGCACTTTTCTTACCAATTATTTTCCATGAAAGTCAGGCCAATAAGACAGAGGGGCCCTTTACTCTTCTAAACGCAAACTCCCCCCAACTCAAACGCATAAAGAAAAGCGTGAGTGTCGTCTTTTCCTAGATGTCATTTAGTGTCCTAGTCACAGTTTTAACCAAGAAAACTAACTCTCTACTATAGAATCCTTTATCCTTTTTATCCTTTGAAAGGATATTTACGTTTGTTAGAGAAAGTACGTGACAATATTTGTTGAAAAGAATCGAGGCGGGCTTATGGAAAAATATGGATCCCGAGACCTCACGTGACCTCACTTCTCTCTGCCAGGAAATGACGCATTCTCTGAGATAGCCCACGTAACTGCGGGCTACACAGCTAGTTTAACAATATAGATCGAATAACGTAACTTCTCAAACACGGTTACACTTTAGGGAACTTTCACACATTGAGATAATTCAGAAGCATGTGGGATCTTTTATCGTTTAACAAGATGTCTCATTTCAGGGCTGTATTTCATAGCCTGATTGTGATTAAAAGCTGCAGGAAACTCTTGAAGAATGTTCACAACTGATCTACTCGAAAAGTTTCTGACAGGAATATTAAAGGTTTCGTTTAGTTTAGTTCCCGTTTTGAAGCAACACGAGGGCTATTTTGTGACGGACCTCGTCTTTTTTATCCGCGGTCTGTGAGGATGACGGGACCTGAGATGGCACCGGTCTCTCCAAACTTTTGCACCACATCAGCGGGAAGACTTTTGGCCCGTATGATTTCGCTGTGCAACAGATTTATGATAAAACTTTTTTATTTTTGCGACTCATGGCATAAAGGTTGCTTAATACTTACTTACGAAATCAACAGTAGTGAAGTCCTGGAAGGTCATCGCAGCAAGTGAAAATGCTTTGGTATTTTCTGGAAAGAAAGAAGTTCCTATTTATGATCTGGCTGATTTAGAGAAAAGGTTTCTGGAGGAGGTAATGTTGATGAAATTAATATCGTTGAATGGATTAGCCGTTGCGCCAATAATGCAGCCCTGAATTTGATAAAGATTTAACCAATAAAGTGTAAACACAGATTTAATGGAAAATAAATTTATAATAGCACTTTTTTCTCTATTTTGGCGAGTCATAGCATAAATACTACTTGGGAATCAGTTAAGGACTACGTTAGTAAAGTCTTGGGAAAAGATTTCTACTATATTGCATATTTTCAAAACATTATATGGGTATGTATTTATTTGAGAGTGTAATAAATATGTGTATAATTTTTGGAGAAAAAATGAAATAGTAAACTTGCGAGCATTATTACGGATAAAATATTGGTTTAAACTCAATATTTTGGGTATATAAGTAATCCAAACAGTCTGTTTAAGAAACTGAACCACAATTTATTAACATATAAATTTATCTTCTGTTTTATATACCAATTTAAAATAAAATGTTAAAACTAGTTAAAATTTCACCATTTTTTACCCCCAAAAAAATTTCTTTCAAGAAAATGTGTACAAAGAATGCGGTTTAATTTGTACAACATACCACAGTACATATTCAGTAAAAGTTTTATGCAAAAATATTCAATAGTTCTTGAGATATTATGAGCGCATCATTAAAAAAACACATTTTGAAATATAGCGCTTTAAATATATGGCCATTTTCAATGTTTTCGTGGAACAGCTGATACATTTTCCGTCATAAATTTCATAATTATAATTTTAAATTAATTATGGGAGTTGTTTGAATGCGGATTGTTTTAAGTTGTTCGGAAAAGACTGGGAAATAATATATATTTTTTACATAAAATCGAAAATTTTCGAGGTTTAACAGTCGTTTATCCCCTCAAGTGAATTGCGCAATACTATGGCACAGCAAATGGAAGCAAGCGATTAGCTCTTCTTTTTACCGTGAATGATTTCCAAACTGATTCTTGCTCCATTATTGATAATATCAGACAGATCAAAGCGAATATATATATTAAACATTTTATTCGAATAACCAAAATGAAAATTAAATTTATTCAGCCAAGCTATTAAGCATGCTTTTGCTCAATAGATGGCAGCACAACTAGGACCGCTACTAGGAAATTCTCAGCTTGCGGGGTTTCATTCACCTAATGTGATGTAATCGGTGCTTTCGGAATAAGTATCGTCACATCCAAGAACGAAATGAAAGGTCTCTGTACAATATTTAATGGCAATATAAAATATTTAGGAATCAGAAATTTAGTACTATAAAATATTTAAAATATTGAAAACAATGTACATACAGTTCAAAAACTGAATATACATCGAAACAAGTAAAGTATTTTCTTTTTACTTAACTGGCTAAATTTTGTTTCAAAAAATCGTTTTTTTTTTCACTGTTACTCTTCCTTTTTCTAATATATAAAGTAAGTTCTACACTTTTAGTATTAGTATAAATAGTATACGTTCAATAAAAAAATAAATATGATAATTAGACGAAAAGGAATGAGCAAATTTGTGTAGCTCAGTTTAGGTAATTGGGGATAAATTTTGCAAACTAAGAAATATATAATTTAGTAAGTTAGATTCTATATAACCGGCGTTGAGAACGAAGAATGAAACTTAAGGAATTTTTTATTTCCCTTTTCCGAACACAGTTGCAAATACATTTAGCAAACGTTATCAGATAACACTGCAAAAATCGGGAAAGGTTTTCCCTTCTTTTTCTATAGTGTTTTAACCTAAGCACATTCTTTTCAGGTAGGCAAGGCCTCATCGGTGTGCAATGCAGTCGCCATTCCCAGTAACCTAGCCTCACCCTATACACTTTTATCAATTTTGTTATAATAGACAAACTAATATTTAGTTAGAAATCCTTTCACCTGGATCACAGCTTGCAATCTCTTAGGCATAAATTCCATCAGTTTCATGGTTGTTTCAACTAAAAGTTTGGCCACTCTCCTCTTAAATGTTACTTCAGATCCTTTTTGCTGGTCATGTTATTTTCATAGGAATACCTAACACCGAAGCTGTCAACCCTGTCTCCAAACTTCGCACCACACAAGCGGGAGGACATTTGACCCGCGACGTAATCTTTAACCTACACTAGGCCCACATGCGCAGTGGATCATCGGTGGAATCGGGTTTGAAGCCTGCATCCCTCCTACGTCCCCGAAGCCAAACCTTGTCATTCGGCACCGCGGCCCCAGAGGACGAAGTAAGTGATGGCGGTTTCTTTGAAGTACTAAGAATCTTTGATCCGCCAAGTTAAGAAAACATTGATATTATTAAACCAAATGTACGATAATATTTTATAAATTATTAAATACCTATTTCCTGAATGATTAATTTTGTTTATATTTTAGAGGGAAAATCTGAAAAGGGAAATTCAGACATTAGACGTTTGTTTACCTGGTTAGATTTCAATTCTCAGACATCGCATTCATCTGCTGGCGTGTCTCCAAGGTCAGAATTTTTCTCTCCTTGTGATATCTCTCAATTCTTTACCTCGTTGTGTTCCACAAGGAGTGAAACGCAGTGATCAGGCGAAGGTGACGAGATCTTCCGAAAGCTGCAAGAGATGTAAAAACCATATCTTTACCTCGTTGTGTTCCACAGGGGGTGAAACGCAGAGATATCAAGAGAAAGAGACGAGGTCTTCCGAAAGCTGCAAGAGATGTAAAAACCACATCTTTACCTCGTTGTGTTTCACAGGGAGTGAAACGCAGAGATATCAGGCGAAAGAGACGAGATCTTAGGAAAGCTTCAGCAAATATAAACCCTCTGTTTGCTGAAGGTAACCAAAATTTTCGTTCTGAAACTTTACAGCTTAATCCGTTAACCGATGTGGCAATGTCTTTTTAAGAAAAAGAATGTTTAAACTTCCACTGGCAAACTAAAAATTTCAGTTATTGCTTAGAAAATATTAATTTACCTATTAAATTTGGTGAAACATTATTGTGTTTAGAGCTACTCCCAAAGGATGTAGAGTGCTCGCTTACTCCCTTGGACCCAAAAAATGAAGATGATGTTTCGGCTGAAGTTTCATTTCTAACATGTGATTGGTCACAGGAGATAACCCAGATCTATACAAGTGACAACATCCAACAAGTTGTCCTCACAACAAGTGACCAGATCCATACAAGTGACAACATCCAACATTTAAACTTTGAGAAAGCAAGAGCAGCTCTCGCCACGTGTGCAGAAAATTTCAAGACATAATTGCTAATCATTATTAACTCCATCTATATATATGTAAGATGAAGCTTCAAGTCGCCGTGACGTTCAGTACGCCACAGATATGAACTTTTAATGATATAGGACTGGCTTAAACTCTTGAAACACATCAAGAAGCATTCTCGATCGACTTGAATTCCTATTCCGTTCATATTCGATCGACTTGAATTCCTATTCCGTTCATATTCGATCGACTTGAATTCCTATTCCGTTCATATTCGATCGACTTGAATTCCTATTGTTGTATAGGTTGAACTTGTGTGAGCTGAAGTGTTGTGAGGACAAGTGACGTCTCACACGAGGCAACACTGTCCTCTACTGCAAGTTTTCTAGTACCGAGAGATAACATTTTAGGACAGCGGCGGCGTGCATTTCTGCCAAACGATATCTTAAAAGTTCGGTTTCGAGTGAAGGAAGCTGAAAAACGAGGAAATATTTCTACTTCAACTCGAATTCAAGTCGATCGAGAATGCTTCTTGATGTGTCTCAAGAGTTTCAGCCAGTCCTATATCATTAAAAGTTCTTATCTGTGGCGTACTGAACGTCACGGCGACGTGCAGCTTCGTCTTACATATATATAGATGGAGTTAATGGTGATCAGCAATTATGTCTTGAAATTTTCCGCACACGTGGCGAGAGCTGCTATTGCTTTCTCAAAGTTTCAGTGTTGGATGTTGACGAAAAAGCTCTAATTTACGTAAGTTACGAATTTGTATTTGAAAAAAAAGAAAGAAAAAGAGAGAGCAGGTTTGGAGGTCTACTCCCATACTCAAGAAAAGCAGATTACTCGCCTGGAAAAGTGTGCTGCTACCCAACGACACGTTAACATTGAAAATTGGTTTTGCTGTTTCTTTGGGAAATGTGTCAGGCCAAACAACGACTTTTAGCTTTTATAAAGGCACTACACCTTTATTAAAAGAATATGATGATCTTTCAAATTATCCTAAAGAAGAAAGTTTTAAAGCAGATTTAAAGGCCGATTTGAAAAGCGTATTAGATAATGAAACACTTTGCGACGTCAGTCTACAAATTGGTTCCAAAGTAATCCAAGCCCACATGATTATTCTGTGTGACAGGTCGCCTGTCTTCAAAACTATGTTGACGAAAGACACGAGAGAAACAACCAGTAAAACTGTCTTCATTGAAGATTTAGATGCGGACACTGTGCGAAGGTTGGTTCTCTACATGTACGCCGATGCCATACACGATTACCAATGGGAAAATATCATGAACTTGTATTTTACGTCAGACAAATATGAAGTTCTGAGCTTGAAACAAAAGTGTTCTTCTTTCTTCAAAGAAAATCTCTGCTTCTCCAATATTTGCAAGGCTTTGGTCCTTGCCGATTTACACCAAGATAAGCAGCTGATGTCAGCCCTGATTGATTTCATTTCAAAATACGATTCCGAAGTTTTCGCTTTGGAAGAGTGAAGGGAATTAGAAAAAAATCATTCTTCATTGACATGTCAAATCTTGCGAGAAATTTGCTCGAAGAAATAGAAATATTGGAGTGATTTCAAAGTTAGATATATGTGCATTCTCCTAAGGTGGTTTACTCTTATTTTCAAGTCAAAATGATATGTAGATTACGAGATTCCTAGTTTACGATTTTTGAATTGTTTGTGAATGATATTGTGAATGATTGATTTGTGAATGATATTGTGATTTTAATGTGTCTGCGATACTGTTTAAAATTCCCTTTCTCGTTATCAGAATTCTGATACAATGCATTGTTTAAAATTACTCGCTTTTAGTATTTTCTGATTATTTTTTATGAAAATTTGCTCGCATATTTAAAAAGTTATTGGCGTGCAGCTGTCGTTATAGTTTTCCTATGATTGTTTTGAATTATTTTTATGTGTGTTATAGTGTTTTATGAACTATTAATATTTTTCAAATAGTCAGCTTGTCTGCTAAAGCAATTCTGATTTTCATTTAGATATGATTTGAAATTAATTTTATGTAATTCATACGTTTTTAGATTGCGAGTAAAAGTATGATTAAGTTTTCTTTCTTTTTAAATTGGAGCCGTTTCTCTCCGAATTTCAGTTTTTACTTTTTATTAAAACACTCTTTAACACTTTGACACGATTTTTAGAATCCTGCAGAATATCTATTGTATATG
The DNA here is from genome assembly GCA_013235015.1 of Araneus ventricosus. Taxonomy (NCBI): domain Eukaryota; kingdom Metazoa; phylum Arthropoda; class Arachnida; order Araneae; family Araneidae; genus Araneus; species Araneus ventricosus. Next base: position 337,362 of record BGPR01000498.1, on the reverse strand, counting down.
TATTCAGATATTTTATATATAGTATTTTATCAATTGCAAAATATATTTCTATAATATTGTATTATGAAGAAGTTTCGTTTATATTTTATGTACGAGAGAATAAAGAAGCA
>BGPR01000498.1:313983-336130 GCA_013235015.1 Araneus ventricosus | reverse complement strand
TTTAGTTACATTAACGTCCCGTTTGGAAGTAACACGAGGGCCTTAGAGGCTGTTCTCTCATTTTTAGACAATTTTTACGGTATTTACAGAATAGTTTTACTTTTTTCGTATGTATTTTAAGAACTCAATTTCATCACTGTTATTCTTAACTATATTCCTACATCGTAACTTTTCCAAGGCAATAATGCTTGTTGTAGTATCGGCAGATATATTTTATCTCATTATTCATGAACAACTTTACAAGTCCACAAAGGGTTGTATGTCGATCTTTGGATAATGCCCATTTTAAAAGTCCAAAAGCACAAAAATCCATAAGATATATACACCAGGAGATCTAGCAGGAATATCAGTGAAGGGTACAGTCTTAGTACCCATTTCTTCTTCTATTTTTTCCAGGAAATTAACAATGGTTTGTGATGTATGATTGCTTGCTTCGTCTTGATGCAGTTCTGTTGATTGATGGTATTGTTCCTGATTGTATGTGGAGTTGATCCTAATATTTTTTTCCACTCTATTTACTTTATGAAAAACCATCAACAATCATAAATCCCTTAAAAAAACTTCCTTTAGATTTTTTAATCCATATTTTACGATATTTTTCTCCTCTTTGATGATGAGAAATTCATCTTTTATTCTTGAAATCGTTTAAATAGATACAAGTTTTAACTATTTTTACGACCTTTTTCAATTTTTCTCCCGATAAATGCTGTTATAAAGAATTCAGTAGCGTTTTCTGTGTTTAGCGATATGATGTGGAGAAAGACTATGATCTTTGTATTTTTTTGCCTTTCCAAGATTCAAAATCAGTGTTGGTAATTTTATTTCGAGTCGAATTTGAACATTTTAATGATTTTTCAACAAATCTGTGACTTGGATTGATTTTCTTTTAAAAATTAAATGTCTCACCTTCGCAATATTCGAAGAACTGCGTTTTTTCATTGGATACGTATTAGAAACAATTTATGCACTTGAAGTCGGACATTGACCATTTTTTCCTTTCTTATTAATAATATTACCTTTTGTGACTTTCGGTATCGAAAACCAATAGTTTTCACAGCGTCTTAAAATAACTGAATGACAATACCTCTTCGGAAAGAGATAAAACGTAGCTTCCCACCCATCTCTTCTTTAAAAGCCCCACTTTGCATAAAAACAAAAATTTTATGTAGGAGATGATAACTCATACTTGCAAAACTGTAATTTTTATGAAAATAAATCTTTCTAATCCGACGAATTTTTCCTACAATTTAAGAAAATCATCTAAAAAAATGCACGTACACCGCCGTCAGGTGACGAGGATAACGCCTGAGCTGTCATCCCCTCTCCACACTTCCGCACCACACCAGCTGGGGAGGTTTGACTCTTTTAGAGGGGAAACAGTCCCACATACACGGCAGTTATTCAGTGGAATCGTGTTTCGAACCTGGAGCCCCCGTACACAGACGCCGAGACCTTACCACTAGGCTAACGCATCCTCTAATCGTGGCTATAAGAAAACCAGATCATGATGGTGCCGGGCGTTTTTAGGCAATGTGTGAAGTATTAATAGTTTCATACATTGACGATCAGTTTTCGGCATTCTATAGAATGTCGGATTTCATACATTGCCGGTAACATATCCAAATTAAGAAACTGAATGGCGTAAACCGTAAAACTATCAGCATAAATGTAAATTACAAAATTATGCAGTCCACCGCATAATCTAAAGAAGAAAAAATGATATTTAATAATTTCACATCCTATATTGAATCTATCAAAATAACTCCCTTCAGAAATAAGTGGAATTCCATAATAATGGATTCATTGACTAATACGAAAGTTAGAACCCAGCTGATAAGGCGTTTCTGTTAATGCAATTCAAATTACATTGACAAATCTTGAATTATTTTTTATATGTTTTCCATGACTGTTATCTTAATATTTTAAAGAGACGCCATGTTTTATATTTATTTTTTTCACAGAAAGATGGCGCCAGCAACGAATATTCACTTCAAATCGTCTTATTCGCAAACACAATTTTGCACATCAAGCAATTTATGGAAATTTAAGAAAAGTAGAAAAAATAGATTTTTTTTTGTAATGGCATAGGATGTGATCATGCATAGAGCTGCATAAGTGGATGAATTCGTGTGTTTCTTAAATGTAAATTTTTATTAAAGTCTTATATGGTTACCTTATTTGGAATCAATCGATCACAAAATCGAAATATTTTTTCCTGTATTCTAGAAAAAAGACTCCACATCAGCAGTAGGACACAATTAGTGTACAATATTGCATGGTATCTCATAATATTCTCAATATTGTATAATATTATGTCATAGTTTATTGTACCATACAATATTCGCAATATGATATAATGCTGTACTATATTTTATTATACTGAATAATATTTGCGATATGCTATAATGTTGTACATTATCTGTACAATATTACGAGAATGTTTTACGTTATTGTACAATATTTGCTTTAACGTATAATATTGAACGATATCGAACAATATTGTAAAATATCATATAGCAATTAGGGTTACCTGAGATATTGGGGCAATTAGTGGAGCTTCGTAAACAAATAAAACATTCCAAAGAAATTATAGATGATTCTCAGATTCAGAAAACCTCTGAGCTTTTGCGCATGCTCCTGGAAGAGTTATTTCACCAAAATAGGGGTGAAATGAAAAATAGTCGGTGACATGTTTACATTTTACTTAGCGTGATCTGACAATAACTCCGGGAATGCGCTCATCTTACTCAATGTCTGTCACCCTTTTCTGGAGTGAAATCGTCCAAAAGTGCTATTCTTGGCATTTTGAAACAATTAGTATCTAGTTATCTCAAATATGTAAAGTATAACACGTTAAAGGAATTTTATTTTAAAATATATTATATAGCTTATTCCAAATTGAAGCCGCCATGCAAAAATCTGACTTATCTAATCTTGTCGTCATGCTAAAGCATTTTAAGTTTCAGATAACAGCTAAAATATTAAATAAAATATTCCTTAAATAATCAGAAGCGTGACAAGAATAAACTTGTCCTGCAGCAAACCATTTCTGTCACCTCGTCAAATTTGGTATCGTAAATCGAAATAAATGTCCTACTGTGTCTTCGCAAGGTTCCCTAAAAAAGGTGCAGGGAACTTTTCTATTCCAGTCGCTACGTCACTGTAATAGTAAAACATTTTAAGTAATTTACCAGTCGAAGACAAAAACAATAGAAAGAATAATTTATTATTTCCAAAAGAAAGATATATACGTGTATGGATCCAAAAAAAGCTGACAAGGGTAGTAAAAAATTATTTATTAACATTAGGCAGAAAATTCAAAATGTAATTAAAAGGCATACTTCCGATCACTTTTCTACATAATCATAACATGTATTTAGGCATTTATCTGAACGCAGGACCAACTTGTTTAAGCCGGCTTGGCAGAAATCACGTCCGCAGTTCTCGACAGCTGTTTTCGCATCACTGTCTGAAGAGAACCTTGTTCCAGATAAGTGTTTGGAACCCAGATTGGGTGCCAAATTTGGGCTGTATGAAGGTGTTTCCAGACTTCCTACTTGAACTTTTGCAGCAATTCTTGAGTTTTGCAATTTCTTGAGGAGTATGGGCATTGTCATACAGGAGGATGATACCATCACTCAGTATCCTAGGGCATGTGTGTCGGATGGCTTCGCGATAGCTCGGTGATTTTTTCTTTTTTCCGAAATTGAAGGAACACTTATTGAAGAAGAGAAAAAATTAAAACAGCAATAAATAATTAATACATAAGGTAAACTGAAACCATCTGCAAAGAATGTTTTGATTGCTGGTGGAAGCGAGAAAAGTCCTTCGTAATCCATGATGATATCATGCCTTCGTTCATGCATAATATTAATAAGTCGTGCCAGGGATCTTTTGTCTTGGACAATATTTTCACACCACGTCGAAAGGTTTTCAGCACTGGGTTTCGTGAAATGAAAGGGTTTTGTCGCTGGGCAGACTGTTGCGTAGTGGTTTGGATCACCTTTAGCACCGCAAGCGCATCCATCGTGTGAACATAAATTGAACCTGTGAAGATAGGTCACGAACGGCCCATGTCCTGTGATGAATTGGTTGGTTCTTGACTTGAATTAAGGTACTTTTCAGTCTTCAGACAATGATGTGAAAACAGTTGCCTAGAACTGGCTTAATGGGCAAGCACGTGATTTCTACCAAGCCGGGTTAAACATGTTGATGCTCCGTTTAGATAAAAGACTAAATAGATTTGGTAATTATGTGGACAAGTGAATCTGTTACAAGCATAAATTTGTTTGATTTTTTTAGTATTTGGAGTAATTTTTACAAAATCAATAAATGGTGATCGGGGGTCGTTCAAGTTGCAAGCGGTGTTGGGTGTGCCCTGTTTTCTGCTGGGGTGTTGTCCCCCAGTAGTGTTAATTAATATTCCGCAACTAAAACGTTGAGCTGCCTCTCCTGTGTAATGAAGATGAAGGGATTTTTTGTGATTATATATAGTGGTGATATTTTAAATTCTGTAACTATCCATTTGCGAATTTGCTTACTAACAATTTAAAAAAGATCTTTGAAAACTTTACATTACCTCACTTTTTAAAAAAATCTTCTTCCATTCAAATATTGTTTCCGGCCTTCTATTTTCTCGAAGAAATGTATTTAATGAAATATATGCAATTTAAAATTGTTTCACTCAACATACGCAATTTTCTTCCTTTGTGAATAAATCTATTTTCCTGGAAAAATGAATCTTAATGAAATTCATGCAGTACAAAATTGTTTTACTCAGCATTACACAATTTTCTTTCTTTATGAACCGATCTATTTTATGGGGGAAAAATTAATGAAATTCATGCAATGAGAAATTGTTTCACTCAACACTACGAAATTTTCTTCCTTTGTCAATCAGTCTATTTTTCTGAAAAAAACTTTTTACGAAATTCAGGCAGTCGAAAATTGTTTCACTCAACACACAGTAATTTTTGTCCTTTGTAAATCAAGCCAACAAATCAATAGTAATTAGGGGAAAGAATAACGACTGGCGAGCTCTGTAAGTTCAGATCACGACCTAAATTACTCTTTCTTTCAAAAGATCTGCTGAAAATGGCTCTTGGAGAAAGAATTGTTAAACAATGCTTATCGATTCGCCCTTTATGTCTTTAAATTTTCTACACTGGTGGTCTAACGTCTTTAACAATCCCTTTTAAACGACAAAACACGAACGTTACATCCTTCCTCATAGTTGGAATGCTCTGCTTACGTCTTCTGGATGCGATTGTGTTTGTAGGTCTGCTGAAGATGGCTCTTGGAGAAAAAATTGTTAAGCAATGCTTATAGATTCGCCCTTTATGTATTTAAATTTTCTACACTGGCGGTCTAACGTCTTTAACAATCCTTTTAAACTACAAAGCACAAACGTTGCATCCTTTCTCATAGTTGGAATGCTCTGTTTACATCTTCTGGACGCGATTGTGTTTGTAGATCTGCTGAAGATGCTCTTGGAGAAAAAATTGTAAGCCATACTTATCGATTCCTTATGTCTTTAAATTTCTCTACATTGGATTCAAGTCTTAACAATCCCTTTTAAACGACAAAGCACGAACGTTACATCCTTCCTCATAGTTGGAATGCTCTGCTTACGTCTTCTGGATGCGATTGTGTTTGTAGATCTGCTGAAGATGGCTCTTGGAGAAAAAATTGTTAAGCAATGCTTATGATTCGCCCTTTATGTCTTTAAATTTTCTACACTGGGTTAACGTCTTAACAATCCCTTTTAAAACACAAACACGAATTTCCTCATGTTGGAATGCTCTCTTACGTCTTCTGATGCGATTGTGTTTGAGATCTGAAGATGCTCTTGGGAAAAAATTGTTAAACAATCTTATCGATTCGCCCTTATGTTTTAAAATTTTCACCTGGCGGTCTAACGTCTTTAACAATCCTTTTAAACTACAAAGCACAAACGTTGCATCCTTTCTCATAGTTGGAATGCTCTGTTTACATCTTCTGGACGCGATTGTGTTTGTAGATCTGCTGAAGATGGCTCTTGGAGAAAAAATTGTTAAGCAATGCTTATAGATTCGCCCTTTATGTCTTTAAATTTTCTACACTGGAGGTCTAATGTCTTTAACAATCCCTTTTAAACTACAAAGCACGAACGTTACATCCTTCATCATAGCTGGAATGCTCAACTTACGTCTTCTGTATGCGATTGTGTTTGTTAAATTTATTGTGGTAGTTTGGGAACAGAGTAAAATAGGGAGAGCTGCAGTTCTTTTTTATTCTAGCTCTATTTCGCAAATTGACCAATCGCATCACTAGTCTCATAAGAAAATCTGAATAACTTCTGTTAATTGCGTGATATGCAAACTAAGTCTTGACACACACAAAGATACTGATCATTCTCATATTTATTTATTTATCTATTCAAAGAAAGCACACTACAGAGATGACTGCATTTACAGAGTGCATGATAAAAAGCATACAAAATCACAAGTCACAAAGTGAATTAAAAAACACACAAAAAAGTAACTGAAGAGAAAACAACAGTTCCAAGCTCAAAACCTCATCAATTATAAAAATGTAAACACATAATTTTTTTAAAATGAAAAAATACAATTACAAAAGCACCAAAAACACACCGAGGCCCCAGAAGTCCATGCCGCACACCGTCAAAATAGAATTATGGAAAAAAAAATCACACAATATTTTTTTAAAAAAATTAGAACACCAAATAAAAAAAAAACATTAAAAAAGCAAGGGACAAAAATTCAAACACACACAAACACTAGATCAACGTATAAAAATCTTAATATGTATAGTCAAGTGTAAGAAAAGAAAAAGAAATCAGGTCATGTATATAAAAGTTGAAAACAATTCGATTTAAAAATAGTAGGAGACATATGATAAATGTCCAGTTCACCAGAGATCTTGTTAAAAGTCTTATAAAATTTATACAACGAGAACCTGTCAATATACTTAAATCTAGAATACACATTAGGAAACGAACCCTGGCTCCTCAAAGATCTGGAAGGCACAGCGAAATTTATAGCGATCAGTATATCAGTACAATCGATCGAACCATTTATTACCTTGTAGAAGAAAAGAGTGTATGTTTTGTGTTCTTATCAGAAGAAAAGAACACAAGAAACACCTCGTTTGGAACACAAACTAATAATATTAAACATATCACGTAGATAGGAAGAAGATACATCTTGTAAGTAAATTCCATTTTTCTTGTAAAGCAAATATCGCACAAGAAGTTGTTTTGAATTCGTTCAATAATTTCAATTTTATTACGGTAAATGGGATCCCAAATGATACTACAATATTCCAGACTGGATCGTACATGAGCGTAGTATAAAACCTTCAGGGCAATTTCACTCCAAAATTCCTTAGTTTTGCGTTTAAGAATTCCAAGTCTACGATATGCCTTAGAGACTATGGAATTAATGTGTTGGGAAAAATCAAGTTTAGTGTCAAAGATGATACCTAGATCCGTGACTGAATCAGAGCGTGATAAAACAAGATCATTAATTTCACAAACATGATTCAAGGGCTGAAATTTTCTAGTATAACTAAGAATACTACATTTTTCAATGTTCAGATGTAACTTGTTGACTGTGCACCACTTAAAAAGACAATCAAGGTCATTCTGCAGAAGAACAGCATCTAGATTGGAATTCATTGAACTAAACAATTTCAAGTCGTCAGCAAATAAAAGACACTCAGAGTACTTAAAAACACTAGTAAGGTCATTAATGAATAAAATAAAAAGCAGAGGTCCAAGATTAGAGCCCTGTGGGACACCGGAAGTACCCGAGAACTCACGTGAAACAGCATTATTAAAATAAACATAGAGTGACCTATTACATAAATAAGAATGAAGCCAATCAGTCAGGTTAACATGGAAACCAAGACCATGCAACTTATTTAAAAGTATGCCAAAATCGATTGAGTCAAAGTTCGGCCTTCGAAAAGTTGGTGTAAATAACATCAAGTTGTGAGCCAATTTGAAATGAAGAAATAATCTTATTTGTCAAGCAAAATAAATTAGTGGCAGTTGAACGTTTAGGAATAAAACCGTGTTTAGATGGAGAAATTAAGTTCTTAACTTGGTGGAGAAGTCTTTCATGTATTATACTTTCAAAACTCTTAGACATGGTACTTAAAATAGCAATGGGTCGATAATTTTTACAATCCTGTGCATCTCCTTTTTTGAAAACAGGAATAATTCTTGTTTGCTTCCAGACATAAGGAAATACTTTTGATCTCAACGATAGGTTAAACAAAATAAGAAGGGGATAAATGAAAAACTCTGCACAACCCTTATTAATAAAAGAAGGAATGCTATCCACACCAACAGTTAGAGAAGATTTTAATTCCCTGATTGCCAAAACCACATCATCATAAGTAACGCTGTCGATTTTAACCAAATCACCGACACAGTTGCTCTTGAACTCATTCTTTATATCATAGTTTGTGCTAGGTTTGAATACAGATTTAAAATAGTCAGCAAAAGCATTTGCAATATCACCATCATTCTCATAACACACGTTATTATAGTATAAACTGTTAGGTGAATTGTGCTTTGTATTATTAAAAAGACGAAAATTTTTTAGGATTCGAAATTAGATTATTTTCCGTGAGCCGCAGATATGTGTTATAATCTTTTTGGATACTATACTTAACAGCTGAGCGTAGAGTTCTAAATTCATCGACTGAATCAGGATTTACACATTTTAAAGCCAACCTTCGGACTCTGGCTTTCCTTTTTAACAATCTTCTAGTTTCAGTTGTGTACCAGAAGAGAAATCTCCTAGTAACAGTTTGTCTTAAAGGAACAATACGACTAAAAACATCATTTAAACAGTTATAAAAGCTAAAAACTGCTTCGTCAATGTCATTAAAATTAAGTAGAAAACTCCAGTCAATCTCACGGAACAAACACCACATAGCCAAAAAGTCAGCCCTTCTAAAATCATATCTAGATATATTCACATTCTTCCTATTGGGGTGGTCAACAACAAAACAAATGGAAATTGATAGAGCAGGATGATGCTTGTCCTCGGGAACCAAAGGTTTATCACTGTGCCAGACAGAAATATGACTAAAATCAATATAAGTTAAAATCAAATCAAGAAATTTATTATTGCAATTAAAAGTATTGCTAAATTGAGCTAAATTGAAAAGATTCACAAAGTTGGATAATTCGTTTACAAGTGGGTTCTCGTTTTTACCAAAATCGTCATATATAGATAAATTAAAATCACCACAGATGAAAATGTTATAAAAAAACCCCAAAATTTTCAAAACAATAAAAAAATTCAACATATGTGTCGGCACGAGAGGAGGGCGGAAAATAAACAACACAAACAAGCATTTTTTGCCTGTGATTTAATTTGATTGATAACCAGACTGCCTCGAGTTCCGATCCAGGAAGGCCCAAAATACAAGGGTTAAAACACTTTTTAACAGCTCTAAGAACAACTCCACCACGTCTGCATGAATCTGAAGAAGAACCACGGTCCCTTCGGAATACCAGGTACCTATCGTCGAAAAGTTCTAAAGAGTCAATATCTTCACAAAGCCAGATCTCGGTAATTAAAATAGCATCTTGATCGTCAGAAGCCACAGAACTGTAAAAATCAGAAGTTTTGGTGCGAAGACCACGTACGTTTTGATGAAACAAAGAGAGTCATTTTGAGACTGTGGGTGTTGATGAATTCGATTCGGGAAGATTGATGACTGATTCAGAAGTAACTGCTTGAGAAATCTGGTCTTTTCTAAGTTTGCCATAAAACTCAGTGATAAGGCATATGCGGAAACTCTCCGTGCTATTGCTCATACGCCAGTCGGAGTTGATTTAACCAAAATAGGGGTGAGGCGAAATATGGAGGGGGAGATGTTTACATTTTACTGAGCAGTATATAGAAAAGTTTTATTTTCATTTATTGATTTCCTATAAAGACTAACTAAAAGGAGACTAATTTTTTAAAAAAAATACTTGTAATCGGACGAAGGTCACGACCTAACAAAGAACTCCGGAAATGCTCTCATCTGACTCACTGCCTGTCATCTCTTTCCTCAGTAAAATGATCCAAAAGTGCTAGTCTCGAGATTTTGAAACAAACAGTCGTAGGATTTAATATATAAGGTATGCTCAAATGTTCCCGCCCGTCCAGAAAAGGGAATAATAATATACAAGATGCCCACTGAAATCCTGTCTAAATACCTAATTTCCAAACCAGCGATTCACAACCCATTTGGCCGGGGCCCACTTGTAAGCCATGGATGGAGTATTAGTGGACCGCGGAACGCTAATGAAGAGCCAAAGTCAGGGGAGCTTCAAGAGTCATCACTCGTTTTTTGCTTTATAAAATAATGTATTTTTATTCATTTTACAGTAAGCTTTACTAATTACTGACATATACATGCATATAATATGCATATAAATATATATGTATATATTTTTTAATTGTATATTTAATTAGTGGGCCTCAACATATTTTTTGCACAACAAGTGGTCCACACATCCAAAAAGGTTGGGAACCGCTCTTATAAGCCATTAGAGACAGTCACGTACTTCCAACTAGAAAAATACTCTTAATGACATAAAGAAATATGTTTTGTGATGCTTGAATCTATAAATGTACTTATGAAGAATTGCGAAATCTTATTTTTTATACAGCCACCCGGTTCTATCAGCTACATTTAGTGAAATATTCTTGAGGCATTAATTTTTTATAGAAGAAGTTCCCTTCTTCTGCGGTTGAGACTGATCTCGTTATGAAGCTCTGAATATCACTCTTTTCGACGATTTTAGACCATTTCATTAATAAGCCGTGAAATTAACAACAACGCTGCTACTGAAACCACATTCATTACCTTGTCGCTGACTTGATATCTATATACTTTGTCTTTTTCTAATCTTAGAAACACGACCGATAAGAGTAACAGCAAAATTTCCTCCCCAGTGTTGCTTTTTGTATAGCACAGGCACTATCATCACCAGAATTAAGATCAACCCTCTAACCTTAATTACTTGGTAGCCTCCACGAACCACAGAACAGAACCCAATCATTCCCCGCATCGCCGCTATAATTGTTATAGCGTCGGCCGCGGACTGACCACATAAGCATATCAACCTAATGAGTGTTGAAAAAGTAACAAAGAGCGTTTGGGCCACTTGTGCTGGTCAGGCCCGTCCAGCGTGCGGCTATCGATCGACCCCAATCGATGCTCCGAGGAGTAGTCTCAGAGGACTAGCGGTCCAAAGAGGACTGGACCCCCGCGGAAAAGAGGAAATTTAAGGCGATGTGTGGTTTGATGTGCACGATATCAGCGTTTTTCCTCTGTTTACAAAACGGAAGAACTCTCTTGTTTATGATCTTCCTCTAATGGTTTATGTGCCAGAAAGACAGGAGAGTCTGTTTTATGACAGTTGAGTTAGATGTCCTCGCCTGATTGGGTTCATTCCTGAAAATTGTAACTCTGTGAGAGGTGGAGTGTTTTATCACATAAGGACCCTATTATCTAGTGTTCCTTAAACATCGATAGCGCAGTCGATAGTTTTCCCAAACTATAGATAGTTTTTTTCTCCGGAGATACTATCGATAGCAATTCTTCCAGTCGATAGTTTAGAAACTATCGATAGTTCCAATCGATTGTTTCGGTTGATAGTTTTGAAACTATCGATAGTTCCAGTTAATAGTTTTGAAACTATCGATAGTTCCAGTCGATTCTTTCAGTCGATAGTTTTGAAACTATCAATACTATCGATAGTTCCAGTCGATAGTTTTAAAACTATCGACTGAAAGAATCGACTGGAACTATCGATAGTATTACCCGGGGGAAAACTATCGATAGTATTGAGAAAGTCGATACTATCGATTGAAACAATCGATAGTTCCGAAAACCACATAGTATCGACTTGACTTCGATAGTATCGATAGTCTATCAATGTTTAAGGAACATTACTATTAACGTTGATGCATACGGCAGTGGCCAAGGAATGCGTTGAATTCTGACTAAATAGAATTGATGCGACTAATTTTGAATTTAAAAAGTGAGCATTTGAAAAATAAAGCAACAGTGAGGGCGAATTCTGAATAGATAGAATTATTCGGCACAATTTGGATTTACAAAGAATTAGATTCGAGCATTTGAAACATAATTCAACAAGAACGGCGAATTCTGATGAAACAGAATTTATGGGCAAAAGTTGGATAAAATAAATAGGATCTGAGCATTTGAAACACAAAGCTTGAAGAATGGCAAATTTTGATGAGATAGAATTACTGCAAGACAGTCGGATTAAATATATTTAAAGTTAAATAATTCAATTTTAAAAATTGTAGCTGAAGATTTGATACAAAAAACAAAGACTTTGTTTTGCTCATCAAAACGGTTTGTACTATTAAAAACACGGAACTTTCTCATTTAGTTATGCTTATATTTATATTTTTCTCTTTGTATGCACGAATCATTTTTACAGGACTTTTATTTATTAACCTCCGGATTACGGCAAAGAGAAATGAATATTTCCTTTTAAAAAGGGTATTTTCACTGCGAAATAGGAAGGTGCTTTTCTCCCTCTTCAAATCATAAGAAGATATGGGCTCCCTTTATACCTCTTGTGAGTCTATCGATTCTTGTCTTCCCTCATTAAGCCTAGACTCTTCGCAAGTTATGATACAAAAGCCATTACAACTTGCAGTGTGATTATAGATCCAAGAGATTGACACCGATAGATGATAATAATCCTAATGACAGTCTTTGGTACAGCTTTTGCAACGTTTAAAAATTACACAAGCATTCCAAAACAGTCAATAAAAAATATATATAGTGAGTATATATAAACCAAATTCTTAGTTGCGATTCTTGTCTTCCCTCATTAAGCCTAGACTCTTCGCAAGTTATGATACAAAAGCCATTACAACTTGCAGTGTGGTTGTAGATCCAAGAGATTGATACCGATAGATGATAATAATCCTAATGACAGTCTGGTACAGCATTTGCAACGTTTAAAAATTACACAAGCATTCCAAAATAGTCAATAAAACATTTATATTGTGAGTATATATAACTGAAATGAAAAAATCATAGAGATTTCACCGTCCTGCAAAAAGCACACAGTTGAAAGTTCATGACAGTTACCAAGAGCACGTTTTAACGTCTAAACAACTTTGTGTGTTACAATACATTCATAATTTTTAAAATTGCAAAATATCTCAAAATACTTCATAGAATACAACTTACAATACACATTAAACAATTCTATCACATCACAATTATAATATTACAAGCAAAAGAACATAAATTCAGTTTACTATTCAATTTTTCAATTATCATATACCATTAACATTTTCCATGACATTTTTCCGTATAAAATTAAAATAATATCCTCACATCATTTCCAAAACAACATTACGATAATACATCAATCAATAGGGTATTTTCCCATAAATAAAATCCATTCAATTTTGATTACGATTCGATTTTCAATAAAATATTTAACATTTACTCGCTATAAAAAACAGGACAATTATACATAAATTAACAAGTAAGAAAAAACTCTAATAATTTTTTTAACTATTTCAATAAGTTCATTTCTTGCCAGGTCATTCGCAATTAACTGCATTAAGCCCAATGTCCCAAAGTTAGTTGAAAAAAAAACCTTTTTCCTGATATTTTTGTAAAGATTACAACCAAAAATAGCGTGGCTTGACGTACCTTTATCCAAAACCCATCTACAATTGCCATTTTTTTGAAAGAATCTATTTTGATAAAATGGAAAACTTCCGTGTCCTGTACAAAGAAAAGTAAAACAACATCTAAAGAAAAGGATACTAATAAGAAATAATAGTGTAAAAGTGTAAATGCCTGTGCTGCACATAGTGTAAATATCTTTTTTGTTTGTTTTTCTTTTACCTTCAATAAAATTCCTGTGTCTCCCCATCAAACCATTCACTGGAATGGGGATAAGAGACGGGGTTCTGTTCTGTATATATTTGGTTTAGGTAAAAATTACCCATGTATCTCTTGAGGTCAATTTTGGGAATTAGCCAAAAGGTGTACCTAGCTTCCAATGAGTTTCCCCATCTTTCTTGCCAATTTTGAAGAGCCAGTTCTTTAAGCCTTGACTTAATCCATGACATTAGCATACCTAATTGAAATCAACTTCATTTTTTTTTTCAGTCGCTGCTTTGGAAATAGAATCAGCTTTCTCATAATCAAGCGAATGTTTCATTTAGAAACAAGCAGTGAGATTCTAATAAATGACCAGCTAAATGAAAGACATAACGCACTCTACACCCTTCGCAATAAAAGCTGCCAATTACTTTCTTGTACCCCTTGACCAGGATCAACCCCGACATCAATAAAGCCAATGCCTTCAATTCATGACCGGGGATTTAGCAGCCATCCCGCTATTTTTCAGACACCCTCCCCTATCAATAGGTTTTATTGGATGACTTTGGACAATCCCTCAGCTTAATCGACAGCAATCCTCATTCCCTCCTCCTCAGACCCAAGAGGGAGAGAATTGCTCATAATCCTGCGCCCCCCCCCCCCTCCGTCAATCTGTAGGGGGGGGAGGGAAGAAGGTGGCTATTTTTGGTCTGTAGTGACTCCATACTTTCCCTGGAATTAATTTCAACAGTTCCACGGTGCGTGACTGTTGCCACCGTTTTGTTCCATTCTTGCAAGCTGCTCGAAAGGGCGTTGGTCTCCCCTTTCGATTGCTTCTTCGAACAAAGAACGTCTTTGTGTGTGCGTGGGGTCTTGCAGCAAAGGATAATTTGGGGGTATTTCATGGATGACGAAGCCATTTCATTCGGTTGTGTTATATTGACAATGTGAAATCAAAAAGAGTTGAGGTGAGTATTCTGAATATGTTTCTTTTCAAGAAAATCAGAAAACAATTCAAAATTCCTGCCTTGACTTTTAACCCTTTACATCCTGAATTAATTTTTTAGAAACTTTTTAATTGCATTTTTGAATCATTGGATAAATTTGGGTGCAGAATAACCCAGGAAGAAGAAATCGGAAAGGGCTGAAGTGGGTATTCTAAATATGCTTCTTTTCAAGAAAATCCGAAAAGCAATCCAGCATTCGTGCCTTGACCTTTAACGTCCTGTATGAATTTACCAGAAACTTTTAAATTATATTTTTTTTTTGCATCATTAGATAACTTTTTTTGCAGAACAATCCAGGAAGTGGAATTACTTTTTAATTAACTAAAATAATTTAATTTCTGCCTTCAGCTGCCATCTATTGATTTCTGCTGGAACTACGTTTTTGTGAGTACCGTCAGGAAAAGCGGTCATTTTACGAAGATGCTAGCGTTTGATTACAGCGGCATTTCAAGTACCTTCAGATTATAAAGGGTTAAATTACAACGAGAAAATCTCAAAAAATATTTATCGGAATACAAGGATCCTAAAAGTGAGACAGGAAACCTTTCTTCTGTCTCTTGCAAGAAGGAAAGACCTTTAGGCTCGGTGGACAGTAAAAATTATCTTGAATATTTTAGGAAAACCACTTTTATAAGATCACCTTTAGCCAGTCATAAGACAATTTTTTCCCTTAAGCTTAGGCTATAAACCTCTTTCATAACAGCATCATGTTTGTCAATGATTGGAAAAATGCGGAATGATCTATGGAATTCATAATAGCTCATAAAGAAATCTCCAGATGAGTTCCTTAGATAAGCTCACAATATCCAACTGCTGTAAACTTTTCCGAGCTGTTTGTTTCATCGACCAACAGATATAGAAATGGATTTATTTCACGACAGAAGCTGCAACATTTAATGAATAATTATCAATATATATCACTGTATCAAAGTTCTCAATTTGATGCGTAGTTTTAGACATAACCTTCAATATTTTGGAAAAACCAGTATTTAGTCATTGGACAATGTGGTATTAATACTTTTTCCCTATCTCTTAAGCCACCTAGTCTAGTTTTAAAAATCACCGTGAAAAATCATTTGACAATTTTCAACTGTTGATTTTTTTCCGAACGCTTAAGCCATCTATCTCATTCATTCACAGAAACACAATGCTGGCCATGATAGAAAAAAAGCGAAATGATTTATGGACTTCATAATAACACATAAGGCTTTTTCAGATGAACTCCTCAGACAAGCTTATAACTTCCAACTGCTGCCCACTTTTCCGATCTGCTTGCCGTCATCGGCCAACTGCCATAGAAGCGGTCCAATTCGACGACAGAATCTATTACATTTAATGAATAATTATTAATATGGTAACTGTTTCAAAATTCTCAATTTGATGCGTAGTTTAAAAAATCACCGTGAATCTTTTGGGAAAAATAACTCCATTATTCATACTCATTTGACTTGATAATTTTTTTTCTTATCGCTTACGCCATCAACCTCATTCATTTACAAAAACGCCATGTTTGCCTATGATAGAATAAAAAAAGCGAAATGATTTATGGACTTCATAAAAACACATAAGGCTTTTTCCAGATGAGCTCATAACATCCAACTGCTGCACATTTTTCCGAGCTGTTTGCTGTCACCGACCAACTGCCATAGAAACGGTCCAATTCGGCGACAGAAGCTGTAACAACGTTACAAATAAGACGATATGCGGGGGAGCAATTTATTTCTTCGCGAAGCAGATCGAGAGTCAACAAGGCAGAGGGATCAATAGCTTCGCGTGCCGCGCCGGGCCTACGCCCCTCAACTACCTGCCAGGGGGAGGGATAAGCCTCTATTCGAAACACTAACCTTTGACGTTTGGTTGAACAACGGGACACGACATTACAGTAACGCTTTAAAAGCCGTCCCCGCTTCCCATTAGAATTGGTAATTGGGAATTAGGCTGGGAGGAGTGAGATTGTGCGAGGCCTTGGGAATTTTCAGGTGCAGCAGCCTCATTTCGATACCCATTTCCGCCCTGTAAAAATATAGGTTTATTGCGGGCAATCAATTAGAGGGAAATAAAGTAACCGACTCGAGTGCAGAAGGAACTTCTTTGTGTCGTTTTACTTTCTCGCTCACGAAGCATGCAAAGGGAAAGTACTGTATAGAAAGTGCGAGTACTGTAAAGAGAAAGTACTGTATACGACTGGAATAAAGAAACTTATTTTTGTCGTTGTACTTTCTCGTTTATGAAATGTGCGAAGAGTAAATACTGTATACGACTAGAAAAATAGAAAATTATTGTTTGGCGTTGTACTGTCGTGTTAAGAAAAACATATTCTTTTTAAAATTAATGTTTAATCTTTGCTTATTCATTGATTAACAGACAAGTCTGGCCTTCTTTTAAAAGGAAAAGCAATAATTGCTTAATTCTGTCAGCTTTGTTGCAGAGTTAAGTCTCTTCGCCATTTTGGGCCGGTGCCTAGCTCCATCTTATTCAAATGCTTGGCCCTCCCCTCTGAGTTTCTAGGAATTCGTGGAGGTGATTGACCCTCTGTGCGTCATACCTTACAAACTTCGAGAACTTTCTGTGCGGCTGGAGATCCTGGTTGTTGGTCTTGACCAATGGTCGATCAGTTTAGGGGCTTGGCGAAGATCTTTCTGTTGGGGTTGCTAGGCAGATTTGAGGGAGCCTAGTCCAGTTCAGGATGTAAGAAAAAGTTAGAGTGAACGGGATTTCGACCGGGGGCCTTCGGCCTTCCCACGGTCAGCAACGAGAGGATGCGAAATACAAGTCGTGATCGTCTACTACCTTGATTTCGATGGTAAATAATCCCAGATAAGCGCCTACAGTGAAGTTTGAGGTTGAGGAACACTGGTGGTTAGAATAGCGGGTGGTGAAACCGATAATGAGTATCAGTTCAGGTGTAGGAAATGTCGTGCTTTAGTATTTGGGAAATAAATTCGTAATTATGACAGGTGAGGCCTGTGATCTCGAGTCATTGATAAATGCATTTATTCGTGTCGGTGATGATAAGCATCGCTATTTATCAATCCGTCAAATCAGTCCTCGACAAACAGTGGTTCTGTCCACTAGCAAGATGAATTATCCTAAATATTTCGTTCTGAAATTTATATTAACGTTTTCTAAGATTGGGTTCTTAAAACGAGATTTTATTGCCAGGGACTGAAGTTGTGTCTTGTAAATATATATGCAGGAGACGTAATTCATGTCAAAATGATCTAGTGTTTACCTTTGTGTTTTCTGTTTGTGTGTATGAGTTTACTTGGTATGATATTTAGTATGATGGTGAAATGAAATTTTTCTTAATTGCATGTGTATGGAAATTCATTTTCTTTTTTCATGAGATGCAATGAGACGTTGAATTTTATTGAAACAATCATGTTATTTTAATCAAGATAAATTTCAAGTGAATCTGTGAAAGGCAGTAATGAAATTGCATTTATTTTGATTCTTTTAATTTCTTCCATTATACTCCAAGTTTATACTAAAATTAGCTTCACAAGCATAGCTTTGATTATTTTAATATTTTATAATGAGTGAACTGTCTTTTATATTACGAAAAGTTACAGGGGATACCATTTAGTGAGCTGACAATTTTATTTCACAAAATGCTTAATGTAATATGTGATCATTGGTCCTACACCATGTTGTTTAGTGTAAAAGGTTGTATTTCTTAAGAGTTTTGATTCTTTTTCTTCTCTTTTTAATTTATCTTGCTTTTAAAAAAATGTTCAACATTTGCAGCTAAAGGTTTATCTTTGTGAATGGTCTCATGTTGACTCAGCATCCATAAGGCATGGCCTGGATGCAACATTGGGTTACTGCAAAAACAGAACGCATAAAGTTAATGATTAATATTTACTTATTGATTGTTGGTAACTCTTTGGCTCCTGGGTAAAAACCAAAAATGGGCAATAAAAACCCTCTACGCTTCAGTACATTCTCGTATTTGAAGCATACGAAGAGAAAGTACTGCATAAAAAGTTCAAGTATTATAAAAAGAAAGTACTGTATAGAAAGTGGAAGCGTTGTAAAAAGAAGGTATTGTATAGGACTCTTGTGCAAAACAAAATTCTTTGTGTCGTTTTACTTTCTCGTACATGAAGTATTGAAAGAGAAAGTACTGTACAGAAAGTGCAAGTAGTGTAAGGAGAAAGTACTGTGGAGGACTTGTGTTAGAGAGAAACTTCTTTGTGTCGTTTTACTTTCTCGTATGAAGTACGGGGTTTCTATAATTAAGTTCGTCTAATCAGAAGGGTTTATAGCTGTTTGTATAGTTTCAAACGAAAACAAAATTTCATTAGAATGTAGTTCAAGAGATAAACTGAGTGAAAACAAGAAAATGTAGTGTGGGGTGGTGCACTGTCTTGCATGAAAATGGTAGTTTAAATGAAAAAAGACTTTACGTTCAGAACAGAGTTTCGGTAGCGTTTTTAGTTAAATTTAAAAACTCAGATAAATTATTCAATATCGCTTCAGTAATAAAAAAAAATTCTGTGAAAATTCTCCTCAGATATTGGCTCAATACAACCTATTGACAAAAATTTTAACTCCGCCTCTTTTTTTCCATTTCTCCTTTTAAAGTAGGACTGCGTTCCTCCCATTGGGGTCGCAGGAAGGACTTTGATTCACCCGCCAAAAAGTCACAAAAAATGTTGTATGGGAAATCCTTTATATCTCGGTAGCTACGTATGTTAAAAACATAACCAATGACTTATTTTAGAGATAAAGGGTAACAACAGAATTTTAAAAAAATTTGAAAATCGGAATTGTAGTTCAGCGACTACTGAGTCACGAAGTTAGGAAAAAATACGCACGAATTGGTGACGCGATCTCGGCAAACTACATATGTTGAAAACATAACTAATGTCTTATTTTAGAGATAAAGGGTAACAACAGAAGTTATATATAAAAAATTGAAAATCGGAAAAGAGTCACGCGAGTAAAGTAGTCCTACGCCTTTAACATAAGCGTTGTTTGAAAAAGACAGCCTCCCGTCATTTTTTTCTTCTTTTTTTCTGATTTTTCGGTTTTCATAGAGCGCATCACTAGTACTGCATAATACTGAAAATGTCTTTCTTCTGCAGCCCTACTATGTATTTTTATTATATTTAAAATAAGGTATAAAATTTCTGTTAGCACTAAAATAAGCAATCGGAAGCGGGGTGATATAAGAAGACCGACGAGTAAAACTATCTGCAGGATGATTAGAGTTCTGGCGGAACAGTTTACCCCTTTCTAGAACCGTGGCAAGTATATTTTCCTCCAAGTTCATGGATTTTTAATTGCAATTTTTAAAGTTGGAGTAAGTTCTCGCAAAAATTTTTCGATGAAACAAAAGCCTACATATTCAAATTTCTTTTTTCAAGCCATAAAGAAGTCTTGACTTGGTAATTAATTATTAATTAAAAATACTAATTAATAAAAAATAATGCCATCCAATAAGCTAAATGAATTTCTTTTCTTAAATTATTCTCACGCCCAAAATTATGTTGTTATACCAATACTAGCAAAAATGGCCCTTTAATCCGTCAGCACACGCATGGGGTCTTTTTGACCCCACCCTTACTCTTTTGTTAAAAAATTCTAGGAATTTCTAAACACTTATCCCTGTTACTTCCTGTACCTTCATGGGGGGGGGGATAGAAGAAGAGAATAAGACGTCAAAAACCGGTGAAAACGTCTCTCACTTTTTACTGGGGGCATTGAGGTCAAATTGACCCGCGCGCGTGCTAACGTTTCAGGTTAATTTAACGTTATGGCTATGGAAGCGTACGAACGTGCACAGGGAGAAAAAAACGGAAAAGGAGGAAAAAAGGCTATAAGTTCGACTTTCTTTTTTCTTATTAAAAATCGCATTTGTGTCTTAATTACAAGTTATTTTTACGAAAAATTGTTCTTATGATTTTATAATATATTATTTTTGTACAAATAGTAAGTGTCTAACAATTGGGGTGAAAATGACCCCGCGCTTGTTCTAATATTCCAAAAATGGGTGCGTGTGCTGGAGTGTTAAATGGTTAAAGTAATAAAGCGAGTAAATTCAGAGAATAAAGTTATTTCGTTCCCAACAGTGCATATTTATGCATTTTTTTGATGGAAGCCCAATTTTCTCAGCCCAAAAGCGTGACAAAGCAAAAAGAGAGTAACTCAAACACTGCTTCTTTAATTATAGAGAAGTGAGTTAAGATGACGCAAAATTTTATGTGCTTTTTAGTACATTTAAAAACTCTTACCCCATCTAGATTTTATTTGCTATCTTTTAAATACCTCGATTATCATTTGTATTTTTCCATATTTTAATGAAAATTCAAGAAAAATAAGTATAATTGAACCATATACATTTCTGCATAACTTTTTAAACTTCTTTTAAAAATTTGACAACTTTTCTGAGCAAGTTTGATTGTTAAACACGATGAAATTAAATCAAAGTTGGAAAAGCGCAAATAACTGAAGCTGAAGACGAAACGGAAGGAAATTATACAATTAAACAAAAGTAAAAACTTATTTTTTAAGTTTCAATTTTTATTTTTTTAACTAACTTCAATTTTTATTTTTTTTTACTAACTCCACTTATTTTTTAAATTTAAATTTTTATTTTTTATAAGCAATTTTGGATAAGCTTTTTTATCAACTAAAAAGATTAAACTTTATTATTCGGCAGGTCTGTGAGTAACAGGTATTTTACTTTCGATGTAAAAATATTTCCGGCGCAACAGTCTATTTTGGTGCGCGTCCAAGTCGCGTTTCTTTTTGTTTTAGTGCCTGCTTCGCTTTCATCTGAAATGAATTTTGCGCTATTTTGCCAACTCATTATGAAGGGACGGAAGAAAAAAAAACCTCTCGCAACGAAAACTGAATTACCTTTAAATAATGAAACATTCGAGAACGAAAAAAAGTAGGGGGAAAAAGTGCCGTTTTCTTTCTTCTTTGAGAAGATATTTCAGGCTATTTCAATGAAAATTTTTCATTTGACCTTTAGGAATATTAGGCAGATTCCTTATAGGAATACTATTAATTGCAATGGTTCTCATGCCATGGTTTTTTTTATTTCCCACTCCGACCCAGCTTACCCAAAAGATGCAAAAAATAATTTTATAATAATAATAATAATAAGTCCAATACCAATACAATACAAATAATTGTACAATAACAATTCCAATACAAATACAATGCAAATAATTTTACAATAATAATAAGTCCAATATCAATACAATACAAATAATTGTACAATA
>BGPR01000498.1:264242-298216 GCA_013235015.1 Araneus ventricosus | reverse complement strand
ATCTAATTTTTTGTATTTTATTGTATTCTATTATTTTGCTTATATTTTTGTATTGTATTATCTAATTTTTTGTATTTTATAGTATTTTATTATTTTGTATTCTATTACTTTAATATTTGTATTTGAATTTTTCTTCCCGCCGACTCGTTACATGCTTTACACACTTTGGGTAAGCAGTGTCGGCGTGGGCAATAAAAAAACCTGGACGAGTCCATTGACAATCAAATTGCTCCCCTGAGGGGCGTGGGCCCCATGATGGGAAACACTGTTGTAAGGAAATTTTAAAATTATCAGACGGGTTTGAATAACATGGGAACAATATTGAACCTGAAGACGTCTCTCTTGTGTGCTGTTTGTTTATAAAATCATCAATCATATGACTGATTGTATTCGTATACATAACGGATTAAATTTTTTACCAACCAGAAATTTTAGAAATAATCGCTTATTTGATAATGTGTCTGCAAAGTGTATTTAAATTGATAATTTATCGTTATATAAATTTTATAAAATTTTTAACAAGTTTTCTGAAGAACTTGACGTTTTTAATTTGTCCTTTAATGCTGTAAGGATTAATAGTTTTCAACTTTTATGCCCGTCTTTTGTATGCAGCATTATAGCTGGAATTTTTTTCTCTAGTGTGCATTTTTTTAAAATGAATAATTATTTGATAATCATATACGTCCCTATTGAGTTTAGCGTCGGCATATAATAAACTGACATTTTCTTCAATTACGGTTTTTATTTTAAGATTAACTAATTTATTATTTCTTTTAAAAAATCTTAAAGGAAAGGATTTTCAGAAAGTAAAGTAAATTAATTAGTTTAAAACTATAAAAATTGAACAATATACCTGGAGGTTGCAAAGTGCCCATTAGATAACAACATATATAACAAATAACAACCCATTATATAACAAAGTGCCCATATTAATATTTATTTACAATTTGATTTAAAAATCTATTTGAAAAACTGCGGTAACTTCTAAATGAAAAAAATAATTTTTATAAATGCTCAATAATAAACAATAAACTTGTGTACTCTCCGTTAAAAATAAGCTTTTGCGATGATGCGATGTTATTGCTTGAGAAGTAAGCGCGCGTTAATAATAGTTAATATTTCTTTATTATATGATTTTAAAATTTGTGTGAAATATTATGCTATCTTTTAAATGAAGGAAACAGTTTTTATAAACTGAATAAGCACGAAATGAACACGTTTATGCCCTGTTAAAAATACGCTTTTGGGGTGATACAATGTTATTGATTCAATTATAAGCGCGTGTTCCATTATAAGCGGGAAAGAAAAGTGGCGGGCACTAAGAACAAAGTAACCACTGCAACCGCGACAAATAAGATCCGAGCGTCGGAGAGAGGAAACAAATGCAAAATGAAAAATATCCATCAATACTCTCTCCCGAACCGGTCCGACGTCTCGCTACATTGCAACAATCTTCGGGACATCGCAGAGAGAGAAAAAAAAACAAATAAAATCGTACTTTACAAAACCCAACTTAACGAGGGCCGGATATCCTGCGCGTCACGTGATCCCCAATGCCACTGTCCTCTTCGACCTTTGCGTGGAAAAATCCTTTTTCCCGGGAAAAACGGGAGAAAGGGGAACGAGGAAAACCGGCCACTTCTGGAGCGAGAGAGAGGAATATCTGGCCCAGATCTCCTCCGACGGTTTCTTTAAGAAAACCGAACCGGAAAAACCGGTGGCGGGTTTTTCGGAACCGTTTTTCCATGGTGGGGGTGGCCGGGTGGCACAAAACCAGGATTCAGGGGGTCTCGATCAAAAGGTGGCTTGCGACTGCAGATGTGCGCATGACGTCACGGGCCCCTATCGAGCGGCGCATGCGCACACGCACCAGCCCACCGCGGTCATTTACAGGGTGCGAGTGGACCATGGTAAGTGGAATCCACTGAGCCTCGAGGCAAAAAGGGGACATTTGGAATTTCCACCCGGAATCGAATCAAACGATCACCCCCAAAACGGACACGGAGGACGGGAACTAGGAGGACCCACCTGATCGTCCCTGTTGTGAGAATGCTAAGTGTGGGGAGGATCGTCTGCCTGTACAGGAAAAAGCAGACGATAGCAATGATGCTCCATCGGCACCTCTTCCGTTGACTGGGAGGGTGCATGGAAGCGACGGCGGTGCCCCTTCTGAGGGTCCTGTGAGAAATTCACCCCCCTCCCACTCTCTCACCTTTTCTGTCGAAAATCCATACCTTTCAAACAGAGGACAAACAGCGAAACAGGTAAGCAGCTCAAATACTACTCAACCCTCGTAATTAAAATTCGTCTGCTCTGTGGTATTGTGTTTCGATGGGGGGAGATCCTTAACCCTTGCGGCACCAAGGATGGACGAGGCTACCGGAGTGGAGGGTCCCGGGATCAAACTTTTTGGGGAAAATCGTCGGACCAAAAACATACTCCGCCGCCTTCTCTCTATTTCCACAGAAAGATTTTTTTCGTATTTTGGGTGTTTTTTTATGGGAGGGGTGGAATGGAACGAGGGAGCGAGGAGAAGGTACATGTGCTGCTAAAGTCATTACCAAGGACACCCTCGATATTTGCGTGGTCTCCTTTCTTTTTGCTTGCAGTTGCTGCTCTAAAGAAAGCTCTTTTTTCCCTTTCTTCAAACACATATTTGATGTTCTAGGAGATATTATATGTTTATTTAGCATAACATATTAGTGATATTCATTATTTTTAATTGAGATCTATTTCGTTATTTTGTAAATTATATTTAGCCTATATGTGAATTTGTGTTTTGTGAAATACATTACTATTGTGTTTGATTTATTGATTGGTTTAAATTTGTTATCCACTTCAATAGTTCCTTACCATGTATGAAATCGCATTCACGCATTAACTAACCATAATTATTAGATGATAAAATCATGCACTGTGATTAAGTGATCATGCATATTTATGATCAAATTTCCGTTCTCATAAGAAATTTCAGTGTCCAAAATAAATTTTGTCCTGAAACTAAACAAATTTAATTTTGTTATTTTGAATTAAAACTATTTAAATATAATAAAGATATATTTCATTGTTTCAAGAAAAGTCAACAATTGTCAATTTATGCTCTTTATATTTCACTCGGTTACCTATTGTTTTTATTATAAATGAATTAAAGACATTTGAAACGGCAAAGTATTTGATTTTTGAATAGAATATTTATTCATAAAGGATCTTATATTTTTACACATAAAATAAGATAAGATAATACATAGAGCTTCTATTTTAAAAATAAGTTGCAACCCCACATGAAATTAGATTAAATTATCTTCATCTCCAAAATACCATTTCGTAACACCAAATCTTTTTTGTGGTCACATAATAGCTAACTGTGTTTAATTTTAATTAAATTTATTCTTTTTACAATTTTAAAAACTGCATGTGGTCTGTAAGAGGTTAGAAAACATTTATATTTTTTCTTTAGTTTTAGATTTTTAATGACTCAGCTTTAATTAAATATGCTTTATGGAAATAATTTTGAATTCCATTAATTATTAGTAAATTTTATTTACTTTGATATTCATTAAAGCTTCCATGCTCTACGAAACATAAAACTTATGGATATGAAATGCTATATTTATAAGTTTTGAAATATTGTAGAAATTATGAATACAAATTGAAATGTTCATAATTTATGCGAATCCGAATATTAATATTATTTCTAAAAATTTTTTTCCATAAATATATTTATTTTTTGAAATGCATATTCAAAGCAAATTCTCTAGGCAAATATAGAAGGAATGTTTGATATTTGAAAGAAATATTCTGATTTCTAATAATCCAAATGAACTTATAAAATAATTTAGAGATAAAAACAACTACTCTATTAGCATAAAAATAAGTTAAGCATTTTTCTGTTTATAATGTGTGCAAAGTTTCGAAAATATATTTAAAAAATATTAAAAATTATATATTAACTTAATATATGATTATTAATATGGAAGTTTTATCATTTAAATATACTAATCAATATAATGGCTACAAATGAAATATTTTTTATCTTCTCATGAAATCCTAATATTTATCATATATTGCTTACTATATTATTTTATAAATTCACAATTTAGTATTAGGTTTATAAATAACTTGTACTCATGTATTAGAGCATTTCACTTTTTAAGAAAATGTATGCATATACAAAAATGTATTTAATTTTATAAATTGCATGCTTAACTTATTTTGATGCTGTATATTTCTTTAAAAATGCACACACTAACCTAATTCGAAGTGAATTTTGGAATTGTTTTAAATAGTTTTAACTTCTCACGCATTTCTAAAACATATCTTTAAATAATTTTTATCAAAATGATCAAAAAGTATGTTTTAAGCAAATAAATGTTAGAGAACCATTTCTTATGTAACAGATGCCTTTTTTGACAAGAAAGAAAACTTAATATAATTAATTTTATCACAAATGCTTTTTATTAATCTAATATGGCCTAGAATTTTCATTGATATGAAATTTCATTGAAATGAATTTTTTATGAATAATTGTAACTTGTTTACTATTCTCACAGAATCAAATATTTTATATTATTATCAGTCAATAAAAGTCTTGAATTTAGAAACAAAAATTTATTGAGAGATATTTAGTAAACCATAATAGAGTTAATAACATCTTTAGAGTTCTTTAATAAATCATGCTACAATCAGTAACATCTTAGAGTCTCTTACTTTATAGTAATAGAGCTAATAATATGTTTTAAGACTTTTGTAAATTATATTATATTTAATAATTATCTTAGAGACTTTAATGATTCTTATTACATTTAACAATACCTCATAATTACTCTTATGAAAACAGTATTTGTAAAAATTCGTATTAAATCTTAGTAAATTTAAGGTCCACATATCTGAACAGTTTTCATTGAACTGAAGAAGCTTGAAAGATATATGCTATCGATCGAAAGTCATTATATAATTTTCAATAGATATTTTTAATATTTTAACAAATTAATGGTCCTTCAGAAAATTTTTATGTTTGTATGCTATTTCTAAGTTTCATGTTATTTTAGTTCTGTCAGAAGTTTCAAAATAAAACATTTTGAAGCCATAAATTGAAAGTGCTAACCTAATAACTATAAAAACATAGATATTGTGTGTGAAAACCAATCATTTTAAATCGCTCATCCCAATGTCGAACTCAAACTCGTCAAAACAAAGAAAAAGTTCATATTTTTAATTGGAAATTAATTAAAAGATAGATGTTGAATTTTTGTTTAAATATTGAAAAAATATTGAAAGTGTTAACGCGCAGAATATATATACATAGCTAAGTACATAATTAAATGAATTTCACCTAAATACTACATATAATACTTCTCTTTTCTCTCATTCTATCTACTTTTCATATTAATAAGAGAAATTTTTATTTATCAACCAATGCAAACGATAAAAACAAGTAGAAAAGAGTTTTCGAGATAAATTTGCAAATTATGATGGCAATCTCAGTTTTTAAAAGAACAATCAACTAAATTTTTTTCAATATTTTATCTGTTGTAAGAATAGTATTCCAGCACATTCTTTAATCAAGTTGTTTTGATATCTGACAAAATAAAGTGTGGTGATAATAATAATCTTAAATATTGTTTAAATAATGAAAGAGAGAAGTCCCTGATCTATATGTGTTGAAGTATTGTACTTTATCCTTGTAGTAAACTATTAAGAAAAAAGTAATTACTTTGGAGATTTATTTAAGCTGATGTACAACAAAGAAGTCCATTAAAATACAATATCAAGGACTCCCCTATCATAAATAATTATTTTTTCTTCCCTGTAAATAGCTAATAGTAGAACTTAACAGTCCATTACATTTTCAAAAGATTCTTAAAAGACATTTTATGTCATTTATCTGTCAAAAGACAGAAATTTGGCAATGTTCTTAGCAAGGGATTCATAAACTAAAAATGCATGCAACTATAAATTGAAATATATATGCACAAACCAAGCATTAAAGAATAATGGAAAGATTTCTAAACAATTCATGGTACATTAGTAAGGGAAAGCAGTCTCCCTCAATTGATTTCTTCCTCTTTTAAAGACAACTTTACCAGCCAAATAATCACGTGCTGCATCTTGGCACGAATCCTTCAAAGGAAAAAAAGAGCCAAATTCAATTTATGCTCCTCACTAAACAAAGCAAAAATGACTAAGTGAGTAATCACTTATAATGGATTTGTAATTCGTTCATTCATGTTCGTTTCGTTGCAATTCATAAACTGCTTTTTAGCTCCAATGTTTAGTTAATGAAGTATGCTGATATTTCTTTTTGTCAATGAAGTGTAAATATTCTGTTGATGATGTTATTTATTAAACTCTGTTACTATTTCTGATCTATTCTTATTTTATCTATTTGAAAATACATAATTAATTTTTAAAGAAAACAGAAAAGTAAATTTAATAATATGCATGCCAAACATTAACTAGAGTTTTTAGATGTAATTAGATATTAGAAAAGTAAAACTACTGTTCACTAATTAAAAATTTAGTAGTTAATAGTTTTTTCTAATAAAAAATGTAGGAAATTGCTTAATTATTTAATTATTGATATTTATCAATGCATTATTTATATTTATCTATATTTTTTAATATTATGCCTGAAATAATGTGATCAAATGTTGTAGTCAAATTTAATTTTTAAATGTTTGATTACATTTTGTAAGAAATAATTGATTTGCTGTTAATTTTGGTATTACATGCACTTAGACTAAATTAAAAAAATATAAGAATGTTACTGTCAGTAATATTCTGTTGGAATAATAAATCTTAAATTATTTATATAAATTATTCTAAATTAATCCCGAAAGAATTTGATTGGTTATAAGGGCATTAATTAAGATTTTATCAATTAGAAGAAAATGTCTTGTTAGTTCGATTTTAATCCGAGCAATATAAGATAGTTTGTGGACAGAAATCGATGAGTAACTAACTGTTCCTGATGGCTAGAATTTTTGCTACGTTAAGTTTCGGACAGGAAAGCAACATTTACAGATGATTATTTTCAATACATGTTTTAAATGTTATAATAAATAGCAGCCATTATAAAAAATTGGTATGAAACGAAATGCATTTAATATAATACTGACAAAAGCATAAAGTGAATTAGTTAGTTAAGTTATACTACAACGTTCGGATCTTAGATGTTTATTTCTTTCTAATTAAAATAAATGACAATTAGTTTGATTTTGACATTTTTTTTGAGCGTATTATTTATGTTATACATTTAAGATATATCAGCATAATGTGCTTATAGTGTAAATTTTATAATGTACGTTTAAAAGGAGAATTAAATACACAAGCATAGATAAATGACGACTTATTTTATTAATGAATACCTTTAACATATATTTATCAACTATTTTACTGATCATTCTTGAATTTAAAAGGAGAATTAAATACACATGCATAGATAAATGAAGACTTATTTTATTAATGAATTCCTTTAACATATATTTATCAACTATTTTACTGATCATTCTTGAATTTTTGAATAATTTTTTTTAAATTAAGAAATGTATATAATTATGTAAAAAGGCTTAAAATAAATTTTAAGCACAATTTTGAAAATAAACTTTAAAATTAATCAACATTTTATAAAAACGAAGATTCATGAATTCTAAAACAAAATTTTTGCTATCTGAGGATTGATTGAACTTTTCAACAGGAGAAAAAAATCTATATTAACTTTCAAGAAATCGGATTTCAAATTCCGTGCAAAAATAAATGTATTAATACCTAAATTTGCCTGAAATGCCTATTTGTCTATTTAAAAATATAAATACAGGTTTAGAGTATGGAGAGTTCGTGATTTGAATAAATGAAATAGAGAAGTTTTTCTTCATTGATCTATTTGAATGTGTAGCTGAAATTTTAGGAATTGTGTATAGATGTATCAATCCTTGCTTGTGTTTGAAGACAATTTAAACTTACAAATTTTTGCCAATAATTCAAAATTGACTCTTGGTAATGCCGATATTTGTAAAACACATTTTTCCCTATTATTCCTACATTAAAGAAAGTAAAGAATTTTGCATTTTATTGTTAAGGCGATTTATCTGCACTATTGCCAACAAAATGCTTTTACTAAATAAAGCTCTATTACGTATACAGTTTCAGACTGTTATCAAAAATTATCATATTTTTCTACTGTTTCTGGCTTTGAAAGTATATTTAGCGATTGCGCTTTTTAATTAAACAAAATATCAGTTTGTTTACTAAAATTCAGTTTTTAAGTTAAAAATTAATTATTGTTTCTGATGCGAATCATTTGGAACTGAAGATATAGAAAGTACATGCAGGAGCAAAAAAATGTTATTTTACTGTTCTGGCAAGAACTTGAAGTTTCGAGTAAAAAGGAAAATTTTTTCCTTCCTCTTCTAACTGTATCATTTCAAGATAATTTTTTTAACCAAATGTTAGTTTTATTATTTGTGTGTTTTCACAAAAAATAATCTAGAAACTGGGTATAATATTTTTATCTATCAAAAATGGAAATCACTAAAAAACTTTAAATCAGATTAACCAACATAAAAATATAAATTTAACGAAAAATAACGGCAAATTGTGAAAACAATCATAAAAATAGAATGCTCAAAAAATGCTCAAAATATGAATCCCTTTCATATTTTTTGCATATCGCAAATGCAAAATTGTTGAAAAATTTATCAAAATATTTCTCATTTTAGCCAGCTAACCATCTGCTCCCATTTAGTTTCAAAATACCAAGTCTTTTTTTATCGTTTGCAGAATATTTTCTCGCTTGTTAATTTAATTTTCAGATTGTATTCTCACATTCTAGAATATTTACATAGTTAGTATGCAGTTGCTAGTTCAATAAAGCTTTTATTTTCTACTTTCCACTTCCTTCTTTTATTATTCATATATATTTTTCACCATTTTCTATTTTTATGTCACAATTTTATTTTCACTTGAGCAAGAAATTACGCTTCTTTTTCAAAAGTGCATGCTGAGTATCAGATTCTAAAAAAAACTTTATTTTATATGTTACGTATTTTAACATATGAAATTTGCTTTTACATTTTTACTTTCCCTTATCTATATTTAATCGTATTATTTTGCAATATTTTCTTTAACTTTTTACATGTCTTTTCTTTATTTCCTTTAAATTATTATTTAATTTTTTTTCCGAATATAAAGTTATTTTCGTGTTCTAATTCATTTGTTTTCTAAGCTTACTTCAGCAAGCCAAGAGAGTTATACTTTGCAGTACACGAAAAATTGTAAGATCTTAATACAAAAATCTGGTGCGTTTAAGTTCTGAAACATGCTGGTGCACTGACAAATTTACCGAAGATTTACATGAATAAACTTCAAGTTACAGGTAATATTTCAGATAATAATGACTACATGAAAAGCGATTAGCCATTAAAAACTTATCTTAGTCTTTCTCATGTCTAATAAGAAGAAATTAAGAGTTCATATTATCATGCATAGCTCAAAGTATCATGCTTTGAATAAAAAAAATTCTTTTTCAAAAATTTAAAGGGTTATTATATTAATTTTTAGCTTTTAGTTAATAATATTATGTTTTTTATTATGGTTTTTGTTTTTACTTTTTTACATCTCAAATTATACCTGTCATTTACAGCTCTATTGAAAATTGTACATTCCCATTATAAGCGACTAAAAGGGATTACTACCTGCAATATAACATATTTGTAAATGAGGATACCTTTTCTTTGAAAATGGCATGACTTATCTAAAATATGTTAACTAATATTTCTAAAACAAGCTAATTAACTTGTTCAAATAAATGGATATATTTATTAATTAACTTTGTAATAGAATTTTAAATCTTTAAGTTAAATAAAATTTTTAACCGTAATTATTTTATTTAAATGTAATCCTAACAGTAATTATTTTATTTAAATGTAATCCTAGCCATAATTGTTTTATTTTAATGTAATCCTAGCCGTAATTATTTTATTTAACTGTAACTTAACTGTAATTACTTTTTCATATATTCAGTTCCAAAAATGCTCTATATTTATAAATGCAGATTTATTGCTTTAAAAGAAAAGGAAAAACCTGTATTTTATAATGGTTCTTTTTTCTGAAGAGGTAATGAAAAACTTCCAAAATTATATTTTAAGTTAAGTTTGCTAACCTTGAATACTACAATATATGCATTAGCATGCATTTTTGCTGTAAAAGTTGAAAGCACTTTTAACTCTCCGAGAGCCAATTATTTCGATTCGATTTCAGGTTAGAAAAATTAGAATCGAATTGCTTTATATCCACTCATATCTCTGAAATTTCAAGAATATTTTATCCATGGATGTTTAAGAAAATATGCACATAAATTCGGATAATCTGCTTTCGAATCAAACATGAAAAACGAAAAAAGTCGGTTCACCGCTCACAGGATTAAACTCAATTGCAAAATCTTAATGGCAATTTTCAACAAGCTAGTGGCGTAGCTACTTGGGCGCAATGAGAGTATAGATGCGTCGGACGCCAGTTTTAGGAGACGCCTTGCCTCCATTAGTAGAATATAGCACAATACATATTCAGTAAACATTTTATGTAAAAATATTCAATAGTCCTTGAGATATTGTGCGCGCAATATAGAACAAACACTTTGAGATATAGCGCTTTAAAGATATGGCCATTTTTAATGTTTACGTTGAACAGCTGATACATTTTCCTTCATAACTTTCATAATTATGGGAATTTTTTGACGCGGATTGTTTTAAATTGTTCAGAAAAGACTGGGAAATGATATTGTTTTTTTCATAAAATCGAAAATATTCCTGGTTTAACAGTCGCATGCCCCCTTAAATTTAAAAAAATTAAGATGGGCGGTGTTACTTGTTAAGCGACGTAACATTATACTCTTAGTAGGTAGTATTAACTAGTCAAGTACCGTCATCATCATTTTATATAAAGCAGAGGATAATCGTTCCTGTAACACAGCGTAGCGACCCGGGGCCAAAGGGGGTAAAGATAACCGGGGCACCAGTTTTAGGGGGCGCCATGGAGTCAAAACATTACTGTGCCATTTTTTAAAGCGAAATATGTTTAGGATAAAAATAATACCTTATTCGGGGTGCCATTTAAGCTTGCTAAGCCACTGATGTCGACTGTGATAAAAAAAAGCATATTGTTCCCCGTGTCCCACTTACCCTCGCTACGCCACTGGCCTTGGTGACAAAATATTAATGCGTTTATGTCAATTTTCAAAGAAAAATATGATGAGGACAAAAATAATACCTTGTTCCAGATGCCATTTATGTTTGCTAAGCCACTGATGAAGACTGTGGTAAAAAGAGCATATTATTCCCCGTGTCCCACTTACCCTCGGCCAGTGGCGTATGGCCTTGTGACAAAACATTAATGCGTTTACGTCAATTTTTTAAGCTAAATGCTATAAGGGGGCGAAAAAATACCATGCTCTAGGCTCTGTTTACACAAGTTAAGCCGCTTAAGATTGAGGAGGGTAGGCAAAAATATCATACACTGTAAAAAAAGTTTAGTGTAACACAACACTAAAAATAATGGCAACTACTTTACACCAAAAGTGGTGCAGTAAAACACCAACAATTATTTTTGGTGTAGTGAAACACCAAAGATAATTCTTGGTGTAATCAAACATCAAGGATAATTCTTGATGTAATCAAGCACCAGGAATGTTCCTTTACACTACTTTTGGTGTAAAGTAGTTGCCACCATTTTTGGAGTTCAGTAACACTAAATCTAAAAAAAGATCGATCTTTAAGATTCAGTAGCTCCGACAAGTTCTAAACTGAAATCAACAAAAATGTATTTAAAACAATCCAAATAAAACTTTGAACCGCAAGAGTGAAAATAAATATTCTTACTCAAGAACACACTATTGCGTTGTAACTCAAAGACTGTGCCAATTATATTAAAACAGTAAACAAATAAAAATAAAATAAAATCAGCTGTCTTATTATCGTCTGCGTGTTTCAGGTGAAAAAAAATATGCAAAATATTTACATCCATGAAAAACAAAATATCGAATATTAATGAATGAAAGTATCAAGATAGGCTAAAATTTTCCAGTGCTTTCAAATTTATACAATTTTTAACTGTATCTTTAATGAGTAAAAAGATACAAATTTGAACTTGAATAAAAAGTTGAGGAAAAAAGGGTTGCAACAAAAATGTCCTGAATGCATGCTAAGAATTGTGCCGAATTAACATTTCTTCTGTTGACACATTCGTGCATTTCTTAGGTTTTTCTGTTTTGTTATCTAAGTTTAATAAATTCGATTTTTCTAATTTAATTCTTCATAATTATTGCGACTCCTGTTATTAGAATTGATATTAATTTGCTTTTCCCACTTGAAACAAAATAAAAAGAAATATTAGTGAGAACTTTTTTGCTGTGTTGGAGAATTACATATTATATTAAACAATTCCACAGGAATACAGATTTTGTTTTACTTAATAACATTTTATATAAAACAGGCATTGAGGCAACTGCAATGTTGTTCTATAAATTAAAATTTCAAGGATTATATTGTTAATCAAGGCTGTTACTTCTTCATCAATAAAAAGCGAATGAACTTATGCTTTTTCTGAATGTATTTCATCAGAAGCTCAGAATATTGCTACATTATTGCATTTCTGAACGAAATTTTTGAGATACAATTTCGAATAACAACAAATAATTAAGGATGCATACACTGATTCAAAAAATAAAATTAGTTTGTAATTCAAACGTACAGAGAATATTAGAAGACGAATTCGGCTTAAGAATTAGGCTTAGTAAATAAAATTTCAGAAGCAAAGCATGTGTAATATACAAATTAAATGTAATAAAATTCTTAAATACAAATGACGAACATATAAATAAATTTATATTTATCTTATAAAAACTTAATTATCTTTATTACACAACAAAAAACATACATACCTCTTATAACAACCAACGGAAAGGCGAAGCCAATTCGGTTGTTTATAAATAATCTATCGTTGCCATCGGAGAGTTTTCAAACGTACTCCAAAATTGGTATTTCCACAGGTGAAAATAATTCACGAATGGGGTTGGGTGCGTGTGAGCATGGTGTAAGGATTCTCCAGTATTGGTGTTTGATGCAAACTACACTACTTAAAATGTGTATGAACGCTTGATTTGGTGTTAACTTGAAATAGTGTTTGTTCACATTGTTTTTAAGGTTTTTCCAACACCAAATTTGGAGCGGCATTACTCCACAGTTTTTACAGTGTAAGAGTATTATGATCCGGGCGACACTTACCCTTGGTATGCTACTGCAACAAGCTGCATCCAAGCATGCTTTTCATAACCCAGCCCTTAAATGCCGCTTGTTTCCTTTAAGAAACATACCCAATTTCGTCTTCTGAAAATTGAGAATAATACTGGAGTTCTAATGGCTGCTGTTGCCAATAGGATACACACCCAAAGTGCTATTAAATCAGCTTACAACTTATAGAAGGCAGCCTGACTGCTGATAAATATATAAAAATAAATTGATGTTTTCCACTCGAGGCTGCATCTTTTTAGCTTTGTATACGTTTGAGAATACTAGATTTCATTCTAGAATGTTAAAGGAAATTCCTTACACATATTATTAGTTCTTAAAATGCATCTGTGTTTAATACTATAGGATTTTATCAAGGAAATTTTTCTCAATTAAAACCCAGTGTTTTACAACAAGCTGTTTTTCAACCGTAAAAAATATTTAAAACAAAATAGGATTTTTAAGTTATTTTTCCCATGTTTTATTAAGAAATGAAAGTCAAAAATTTTTAAATCAATTTTTAAAAAAATCAAGCAGTTAAAAGTTAAATGTTTTATTCGTTTATTAACTTATATAAAGTAAGAATCTGTATAAAATTGGGCTCTTTAAAGTTATTGTATGTTAAATTTCTGTACGATCCAATAAAATGGTATCTTCCTCTTGATTCAGGTAAACTTAATCTGCACAATGATGTGTCATCGCAAGGTTTATATCCGGAAAGAAAGATAAAATTGTTTTTAGAATCTTGGATTATATGGTACATATCAAATCTAATTAGGCAAATATGATGCTGAATAGATATGATGCTTCTTTTCCTAAAATTAAAACATACAAGATATTTATAATTTTTAATAAATTTTTATGGTCACTGTAAAACTGATTGGTTAATTCTGCAAATTTTACATTTTAATATAGAATATATTGGATAGATTATAAAAATATTTAAATAAAAGATTTTTTTCGTAAATAATGATCTTTATGTTTCATTCGCTTTTTAAAGAATTTTCTTCTCTTAATTATAACGGTAAATTAAGAAATAAAATCTGAACAATACTTTTCCAAAAAAACTAAAATACATTTCATTGAATATTTATGCCAAGTTTAAACAAAAGTTAACTTGGAAAGTAGCTGTTACTAGAAATTAATTATATTTATGTTTACCCACCATGAATTCCTTCATCTTCAATATATTTCGTAGAGTTTTTGCTAAGATAACATAGCACATAACAAATGTGTTTAATATAAATAAAAATTATTTAAACATGGTAAAAAATAAGGATAATCAGAAATGATGTGCTAATGCTGATATATTGAAAATTTTACAGTTGCAATCACTTATTAAAAGAAATGAAATTAGGTAATATAATGAATTTGTTTTGCAAATTTAAAGTGATCTAAAATAGCTAATGTGGTTGAATTTCAATCGAAACCTAGCCTTGAGTATATGAAAATTCAACCAAAATAAAAACAAGTTATTAATTTTTAAAGTACAGTTCTCAAACTTGATTTGTATAAAGATCGCATTACAAATCTATACTATAGAAATTTAGACACTAATTTTTACATACGAACGTGGGAGATAAATATTGAAGTTAATTGCATTATAATTAAGTGTTGAAAATAATCTTTTTAACGGTTGATTAATTATCGTTACTAACACATTTTAAAGCATCGTAAGGCTGAATATTTATTTACTTGTAGAAGAAATTTATTCCAATTTGACTTTTAGACTATCTTTATGTTTCTAGTTATAGAAAATCAACTAATATACTCTTATTCTTTTATTATTCTCGTATTATTTTGCTGTGAATTATTGTAATAATAGATAAGGATTCCATCTTTTATCGCCTTAATAAAAATCAATTCTTCATTCTAAATTTTCAATAAAAAATAAGACATTTTGATTCTTAGAAAATATAAATTTAAATATGTCTTCGAGAACGTATTCGATATGAATGAAACGGTTTCTTTTTTAACATTTTTACAAAACATTGGAACAATCTTTTATATTTTATAAAATGTCGTTCCGATGTTAAATATGATGCATGAAATAAACTTTTTGAAATATTGAATGGATCTAACAATCTAAGAAACATTTCACTGTTATGTTAAACGAATTTTTTACTCGAAAGTCAAAACTCAATAATGCCATATAAAATTGATAACAACGCACTGTCAATAATTTTAATGCATTTTAAAATCATTCTCTGCCTTTAAATTTTGAAATAATCGAGTAAGAAAATAGCACTATTTTTAACAATTTTGTGGCATTTTTCAGAACGAACTATTTTTAGAAATATGATTTCTTGAGAAGTAGGCGGGATGAAAATAAACTTGATTGGGAGTAAATGTTATATGCCCATCATACTTATAAAATTTAAAATAGTACGTAAATCCGAATAAAGATGTTATTTTATTTTTGATTATGTTTTATTTTAAGTGCGTATTTTGTCTTTATATAGAAAGTTAAATATTCTTGATTAAAATGCTCATTTGTATTATTAAATACATAATCTATTTATTTGTATAGATTAAAATACTTATTTGTATTATTAAATACATAATATATTTATTTGTATAGATTAAAATTCTTATTTGTGTTATTAAATACTTCATATATTTATTTGTATTGATTAAAATACTTTTTTGTATTATCTTTAATATTTACTGTATTTCATAGATGAGCCTAAATTTGATTGAAATTGAGACCTGTACAGTTGCTGTAGTAACACAGTATACAGAGATAGTTGTAATAACATTTTTTCTTCGAAAATGGGTTGATGCTAAATAAAATTTAATCAGTCATACATGAAACTGGCGAAAGCAGATTTCCACTGAAAAAAACATGTTTAATTGAATTCTCGTGCAAATAGTCATATAATTCATTCAATTCATTTTCTTTATAGGAAAATAAAATATTATGCAGAATAGGAGCAGCATTTGGAAAATCATCTGCGAGTCATACAATATATATCATAAATATTTTAAGAGAGGAAAGTGAATGATATTTATGTATATCTTATTTATAAAATATATTCTATCACTCCAATTTTATGTAACAGATTCTTCGATATTTCTTATCAGTTTTTATTTATTCATTCTTAATCATACTTTTTAATGGCTCTCAAGATTCAAATAAAAATTGAAACTGGCGAGGGAAAACTTTGTAGCCGAAGTACTTGAGTTCGAAACCCGCTATCTCCGAAACTTTGAGTTGATGTACAGTGGTTCCCAGACATATGATAGTGAGAGGTAAAATGGCAAGAGTAGGGTTTCTTCCTAGCAAATGAAAAAATTGAAATCATAACTTTATTCCAGCGATTTCTCTTCCTTGAGATCGTGGATTATTTTTAAGTCATAATATAAGGTTCAATGTCTCTTTAAAACGAAAAAATAAAACGAGCTTAAACGTTAAGCACTAAAATTAATTTTATTGTAGTTCAATAAACGGCAGATGGAATGAAGCAGTCTCCTACATTGTACCTTATATTACAGATTAGAAAATCCACGATCTCAAGGCAGGGATGAAGCGGGGAAAATGGAAAGTCTCCTACAATGAACCTTAGATTACGGTTAAGATACATTCTTGATATCAAGGCAGAAATTTTAGCAGAGAAATAGGAAAGTCTCCTACATCGAACCTTAGATTGCGGTTTAGAAACATTCTTGATCTCAAGGCAGAAATTTTAGCAGAGAAATAGGAAAGTCTCCTACAATGAACCCTAGAATACGGTTTAGAAACATTCTTGATATCAAGGCAGAAATTTTAGCTGAGAAATAGGAAAGTCTCCTACATCGAACCTTAGATTACGGTTTAGAAACATTCTTGATCTCAAGGTAGAAATTTTAGCAGAGAAATAGGAAAGTCTCCTACAATGAACCTTAGATTGCGGTTTAGAAACATTCTTGATCTCAAAACAGATATTTTAGCAGAGAAATAGGAAAGTCCCCTGCATACCTTAGATTATAGTTTAGAGAAATTCGATCTCAAGGCAGAGATTTTAGCAGAGAAATAATTAAGTCTCTTACAATGAATCTTAGATTACGGCTTAGAAAAACCAATGATCTCAATTTAGGAGTATTAGTAGAGAAATAGGAAAGCTTTTTCGCGACTTCTCATGACATAAGATGATGGAATCGATGCTCCATCAAGGCCTATGTGGGGTAACCTATTCTTGCTTTCCCGCATCTGTAGTACTGTCATATGCCCATTGTGATACAATATGAATGTAATACTATCTGCTAAATGTTTGAAATCCTACACAGATTAGAGTCAGAAAGGAGTAAAATCTCAATGTCCTACTGGATGAGTTGGTGAAACAAAAGTAAAGCATCAAAAGACTGGTAAAGCATCCTAAGAAAAAAATAAAAATAAAAAGGAATTTGCCATTCTTTCTCAGCAAAAAATTATCCTTTAAAAAGCCAAGCATCGAAGATAACATTATAGCCTTCAGTTGCTTGCGCATTGCAATAAAGAAAATTAATTGCCCACGAAAACTTTTCTGGGAAGCGGCAAGAACTAAAACTTTGTGATCAAACAACAATAAAGTTTTCTTGGCCTTAAAATAAGCGCCAGTCAAATGCCAGGCATTGACATTAGCACAGAGGTCAAAAGCACGGCGGTTGCCTAGCAACGCACCACGCCACGTTGACTGCTGCAATATCGTTTAATAACTCGCTCCTGATCAACGATGTGTCCTTAAAATTTCTTCGAGCGCTCTCGCTTCAAAACAACACCATGATTATGTCATTCGTCCGATAGTTAAATGATGGATATTTTCGTCATTTTATTCATAATGGGGATCGATGTTTATGAATAACGAATTATAAATAATCGATAGGATAAGCTCATTAAATAAAGAGGGAAAATAATTAAAGCCGTTGAAATTTGAATGGAAAATTATTAGTTTTGCATAGATAATTTGCGATGTTTCGTGAAATTTTATTATGGCTTTGAACCTTATTAAGGTTTCCGAGTTGGAAAAATTTCCTTGATCAAATTATCATTTTAAATGAATAAGGTTTCTTTAATTCAAACTTTTTTAATCTCACATTTTTCTTCAACTTCGGCTATGTAAATCTATATGCGTGAGTGTATAGAATACAATCAAAATAATAAAGGTCATAATTTAATATTAAAATTTATTAACGGCTTGACAAAACTTTTTTAATAAAATATTTTCGATAAACAAATTATAATATTTGCAATTAATTAGCAAATTTTTTACCAATTGTGTTTTTAAACAATTTAAAATTTAACTTTTAAGAATAAATGATGTAATTATTCATAGTTGAGCAGTCTTAAGCTTATATATATATATATATATATATATATATAATCAAATTCCAATGGAGAGACACCACAGCACTCCTAGAATTGCAATTTATTGCACATTCCTTACGTTTGTGTTTTGTATTATTTTTATTATTTTCCCCTTTTGTTTATTCTTATATAATTTTTGTCCCTATTGAAACTATTGGTATTTTATTTCGATCAGTTTATTGCATTGCTTTTTTACGTTTTGTTTTCTATGTGTGCTTTTGTTTTTATGTAGTTTTTACTACTGATTTGCTTGTTTTTTGTATCTATATAAATATACATTCTCTTCCTGAGGAGCGGCAAGCCATGATATTTTTCAATTTATTAAATTATTGTCTTCTTTTTCGTCCTTTGTTTCTTGTATGATTTTCAATTTTTGTCTTTTGTTTCTTGTTTTGTTTCGATATATATATACTATATTAACCTGGCTAATGTCCTCTTCAAAAGCGGGGTTAACTTTATTGTAGAAAATTCCAAATTCTGGTCTGAATTTTTTCAATAGTTGTAAGAGTAATATAGCACATAGAATTGTTTTAGTTTTACATGTGCACATTGTGTGTGTTTTGCACTTTTATTTATAGGATCTTAATTTAAATTTTGTTTAATAAATGAATTTTTGGTTATTGAATTGAATTTTTGATATTTTTAGTTCATATTGTTTTGAATGTTCATATATAACAGGTTATATTTTGGTTGTTATTAATAATATATATATATGAAAGATCAGGCTTTAAAAAGGTGAAAGGCAGTCCATTGTCATCAAGGAAGAGACGATATTTGTTTAAATCTTCTTTTATTTAGGCATCAGGCGTTATTTCTTTATACGTAAAGTATTTAATTTGTTTGCAGCTCCATGACCAGAATTTAGAAGTTTACGCCCGAGCGGCGCGTTGTTGTTGAAAGCTTACATGCCGGCGTGAAAAAAGGGGCGAAATGAATGCGCAGAACGCTTAAGTACCCAGAATAGGGAATTCCCCTTGAGAAACTCGTGATTTGCAAAGAAAGTTGTAGTGCGTTAATTATGATGAAAGTGGAAGTATTTAAAATGAGGTGTCGTTAAGATTATTTAGGAAAGTTAAAAAATTAAAATATCATATATATATATATCTCCCAAAAAATTAACAAAATTTCATAAAATTAACAGCTTGTTCTATATGTTTGAGTCTCTGAAAATGTAATTCGTTGGATAGAAAGGTTTGTTAAAAGTTATATTGATAATCTTTAAAAATTGGGGTATTTCATTAGAATACTCTAAAAAATTATCTAACTTTGAAAGAAAGAAAAAAAAATATTATATATTTATATATCCCCCAAAAATTAACAAAATTTCATAAAATTATATATATATATACATAAAAGAAGCAAAACATAATAGAAAAACAATAAAATAAAATAAGTCGATAAGTTCTGATATTTTACCTCGAAAACGCAACTTTTAGACATTTTTCACTGGTTTTCATATTTTACTGATTTCTTTCACTATTTCTCTACGCTTTCTATAGTTTTAGCTTTTATATTTTCTTCATCGTTACCAACATACTAGACTTCTAGACTTTCCTGGCAACAGCCAAAGTTAAGCGCGAAACTTGTAACTGGATACCCTGTTA
The DNA here is from genome assembly GCA_013235015.1 of Araneus ventricosus. Taxonomy (NCBI): domain Eukaryota; kingdom Metazoa; phylum Arthropoda; class Arachnida; order Araneae; family Araneidae; genus Araneus; species Araneus ventricosus. Next base: position 278,009 of record BGPR01000498.1, on the reverse strand, counting down.
ACACCCTTTCAATGCCGGTCTGCAGCATAATCCTCTGTAAACACCTCTCTCTCTCTCCACACACACACATATATATATATATATATATCTGCTTAGTTCTGCTATATTAAATTATGAAAATATTTGTTTAACAATCTTCACAGTTTCTTACTTTTACCTTCATCATTTTGAACTATTTATACTTCATTTCATCCATTTTAAGCGCAGTTTAGTTGAGTTTTCTTAAAGTACATTTCAAAACAATTGACTTGATTCAATAACTCAATGATATTAAGCACATTTATCAGTTGTTTCATTCATTCTTTAAAATGCAAAGAGTTTGAAAATTTTTAGGGCATAAATTCATACATGTGTCAAAAGTGTCAAAAGAGAGTTTAAACGCGGTGGCAGTTTAAAAACTTACGAAACCGGAAAATCCCCGTATTTTCTACTACATCAGCATTTTAAATGAGGCTCTCGGTGTTCGGCGGTAGGGAAAAATCAATCTGAGGCAATTACAGCTTTTAGATTTTGAAAGGCAGCAGCCTGCGTTCTAAAGATTAGTGAAGCAGTCGAATTCTAAATACATAAAATAATATTATCCATATAAGCTTTGCAAATACAAAGATTTAATAATAAAACATATTGGCGATGGGAAATGTGGCACTCAACCGTAAAAAAATTTCTCTTCGCAATTTGTTTCCTTCTGTGTATGGAAATGCGCATGCCCGCACGAGTTCCAAAAGTCACGTGATCGGTATGAAAGAGAATACAGTGCACTCCCGATTATCCGGGTAAATCACAGGGAGGGATCGCACGGACAATAGAAAAACACGGATAATCCGAAGACTCCTTTTTATTAAAGAAAAAATCAACATCAGTACAAAAATATAAAAATTACTTACATTTGCATACTGTATAACACCAAACTAGGAATTTTCCTTTTAACATTTACTGCTTAAAAAAATATGTAATACGTCTTTGCTTCTGCTGTTTGTTCATCTCTTGTCGTATATCGACACATCTTTTACGAACCGCAGTAATGTCACCGTAATCAAATCCTTTTTGTCCCATATAATCTAACAAAGCTTCCACAGATTGCAGAGCAGCAGAATGAGGAAATGTATTTCCCTCATTTAGTATATCCTCTGCATCAGTACTAGCTGATTCTCCATTATCAAGTTTTTGAAGGATTTCTAATTTTTGTTTAACATTTAAAACGTTTCGTTTTTGTTTCACACCACTCATTTATACCAGTAAAAAATTTTACGCTACTAACTGACGATAAACAAGACGCAAAAACTAAAGGAACACGTGTGAAAGTGAAAGAAGACAAAGAAGTTAAAGAATGACGTGTCAGGAAGAAGCGTGTTCGTACGAGATGGGCTAGCAGGAAGTGGATGATATATTTTTCGGAAAATTAGGGGTTGAACCGGTAGAGATTGCACGTGGAGAAAGAAAAAACAAATCTGCTCGTTAGCCTCCGTCACGGCTCACTAGTTTCTCGGAATGAATCTCTCGATCGAACATCAACATCGATTTCACATGCATGATAAGCGTGAAAATGTTTCTCTTTAAATTTTTTTGTGAGTCCGGAATGAGCACGGATAATGGAGAAGATACTGTACATTATAATCCAGGTTAACCAAACTAAAGGAGGGAAAACCGTTTCGTATAACGATTCTTTTCGGTTAATCCGTGAACATCTATTACTATTTTGTTCCTTATTTCACAGTATGTAATTCTGAAATGTTTTGAGTGTAAAACGAATTCAAAACTCTCTTTGTATGTTACACTCACGTTCTTTATATAAAGTTAACCCTCCGTCGAGCGCAATGCGCCTGAAAGGCACACGTAAACATTATCGTAATTAATACTGTTAATAGCCATTAATTTAATTTTAGCTTTCTAAAATTAATCACTGACATTCTTAGAGAGGCTTAAAAGAAAACAATGAAGATATCGTTGCAAAAAAAGTCGCGCCTTCGAGAGTATTTCCGTGCAGTACAATACATGTTTTTTGTATTTGCCATTTCAGACACAGTTCGGATAACCGGGGTTTCGTTTAACCCGAGTTCAGTTAACCGAGGTTTTACTTTAATAACAATACATATTGGCGATCGGAAATGTGTAATAAATAGTAAAATAATTTCCCTTTGTAATTTGTTTTCCTTCTTCACATGCAAATGTGCATGCTCCGCTCCAACGCCGAAGGTCACGTGATCGGTATAAGAGAGAATATTGCGTAATGAGCATGAGCTCAACGGAACCAATAACAAGGCGGGATGAAGCACGTTTAATTAATTTCTGTAGATAGAGGAGCCATCATTCTCTACGAATTAAAATAAGGTTAATTATAACCATTCAGTTATTACTAGCGACTAAGAACAAGATTTTTTTCCCATTTAATGCTTTCAAGTTTATTACTTGTTTCGTTTTGAAAACTACTAAATTTACTTCAAAAATAAGTATTACATATGTAGCTGATAATGAATATGTAAAGGGAAAAAATTTAGGATTTTTTTTTATTTTCAAGAAATTTGTGGTTTCACAGTGAAACCAATGAACGGTAACGGGATATTTTTCCTCCGAATAAGTCATCATCGAAATGCAATGTAAATTATGTATTTAATTTATAAGTGTACGTGAGCATTCAGGATATTTAATATTACTTTCAAGGAAGAATTTCCGAAGATTCAATTTTAAAAAATATCAATTTGTGCAAGAACCCTCATCATTTTGTTTCTCTTAGAGATCGAAAGCAATTTAGCTCTTGAAATGCCGATATCTTTGTTAATACTAACGGTATTGAGCTGGAATTTTTATATAAGTTGCCTTATATATCTGGATCTTTAGTCATGAAAGAAAAATTACACTACGTTCCACCCCCATGATCAATAAAAAATGCTCAATGCGCGGTTTCACTGCGAAACTAATGAAAGAGAAAGAGTTAATAGTCCAAATCAGCTTGACGTAATTTCTGCAGTTATAGCAGTAGCGTAGGAAGGGTAAGTGTTGCCCGGATCATAACATGATATTTCCCCACCCCACGTCAACATTAGGGGTTTAACTTGTGTAAACAGTCACCGAGGCATGCTATTTTTTCGCTCCCTCTTTGTATTTAACCAGTGATGCCATTTGGAATAATCATTCTCATTGTTTGTTTTTTTTGTTCGGCATCTAAACCTGCCTCCGATACCAAATGGACATCACTAAATTCTTCGCATTTTCCTCTTTTCAAATATATTATATTTTATATATTTTATATTTTTTTATTCTTACCAATAAATGGCTGCACAGTCGATATTATCTAATCAAAAATCGCCTTTTTGAACTTCATTTCATTCAGCGAAAAAAGTCAAAATAAGTTTAACTAATTAAGTTAATAATTTTAATTAATTAATTAATTTAATTAAATTAATTAATTAATTTTAATAATTTTAAATTAAAATAACAAATTTTAAAAAAATGAGAGATGCAATTTCATTCTTATTATTTTTAAATATTTTATTTCAGCTGCTTTTTTTTAAAAAAGGATTTTTTAAAAAAACATTTTATGTTCCGTATTTTTTTTCTTTTTTAACTTTCATCTTAGGCACAAAATAAGTAAATTTCCCGAAATTCAGAATTTTAGAATGAATAATTCTATGCTTAGGACTGAAAGGGTAACTTGAAGATTGACATAAACGCATTAACGTTTCGTCTCCAAGGCCAGTGGCCTAGCGAGAGTAAGTGGGACACGGGGAATTATATGCTTGTAGCGGTTACAATTCACTGCCTTCTCCTTTTTATGGTAAGTGGCGCTACTAGAGCCATCCGGGTTTTTCCCATGATGCATCTCTCTCTTCTTCTTCTGTGTGCCTGTCTTGTGATGTTGTTCTCTGTCTTGCGTCTTGTACCTTTTAATTTACTGTGTCGCGGAACTTAGCCATCTAATAAAAATGGTTCCTGAAATTGAATTAATTCTTCAACAGCGGCATTCCATATAAACATGAATCTCGTCCCTCTACATGTTCTTTTTACTACAGCCGTCATCAGTGGCTCATCCAGGTTAAATGGCATCCGGAATAAGCTATTATTTTTATCCTCATCATATTTTGTTTCAAAAAATGGAACAATAATGGGTAAGGGGTATCTATCTATACTTCCATTGCCCCAGGGTCGCTACGCCACTGGCTTGTTGGAAATTGCCATTAAAATTTTACAATTGAGTTTAACCCGTGAGCGTCGAGACCAACTTTTTTAGTTTCTCGCGTTCATTTCAAAAGCAGATCATTCGTATTTATATCCGTATTATATATTAAAAAATGGATCAGGCGCAGTAATATTTTGATTCCATGACGCCCCCTAAAAATAACGCCAGTGGCATTTTTACCCCCTTGCCCCCTTGTCGTGAAGCTGAGTTACAGGAATTATTATTCTCTGCTTTATATATAAATGATGATGACGGCAATTGACCAGTTAATGCTAGATACTAAGAGTATAATATTACGTCGCTTAACAAGCAACACCACCTATCTCAATTTTGAATGAAATACTCAATTTTTCGAAGCCAGTAATGAACATTTCTGAAATTTTTTTCACATCTAATTGTCACTTTTGGTCTTACGTTCATATAAGATGAGAAAAAAATTATATATCCGTTATTGGTTGCGAAAAATTGAGTATTTCCTTCCTCTTTGAAATTTCAAAAAATTGAGACAGGTGGTGTTGCTTGTTAAACGACGATTATTTCTTTCGTTTACGAATCCATATTAGCTTGCTGTAATTACTATGGCTATTCGTTGCTTAAAATCAAAATGATGACGATGGTAACTTTTCAGTTACTACTAGCTACTAAGAGTAATATTTTTTTTAATTAAGAGACCATATTAGCTTGTAGTAATTACTATGGCTATTCGCTGCTTAAAATCAACATCATGACGATGGTAACTGTTCAGTTACTACTAGCTACTAAGAGTAAAAATTTTTTTAATTAAGAGTCCATATTAGCTCGTGGTAACTACTGTGGTTACAAGAACCAGCATTCTTTATTTAAAATAAAAATAATGATAACGGTAGATATTTTTTTTCAATTCCTAATATTAGTTCACACTCTCCCTATATATATCTTGTTCAAATTTTCAATCGTTAATAAAATACTTTTTATTCATTCATTCAAGTTCAAATACATTTTTTAAAACTTGTAGTGGATGACACTTGATGTTAATACAGTTTTTTCAAATATTAATTCATTAATTAAATTTAATTAATTTAATTTAATTTAATTTAATTAAATTTAATTAAATTAATTAAATTTAATTAATTAATTTTAGTTTTATATGGGAGAAAAAAAATTCGCCAAGTCGCCAAAATGGTCACCAAATCTGTCGCCAAGATCGCCAAATTTATCGCCAACTCGCCAAGATTAGCATCTCAGCGAAGCAACTTCATAGCTTTGTAACAATATTATATGATGCGTACTTATTGTTTAGTGAATATCAATTTAGTAATTAACAAGTAATATAAAACAAGAGATGGATAGAATGAGAAATTATAGACCACCATTATCTTCATAAATTAGAAACGAAAAAAATAGAAAGCGAATAAATAGTAACAAACAAAAATAATAGTCCAACACCATATATAGAAAGGAAAATGGAAAATTGCAAGGAAATTCGCTTTCTATTTTGCCACTTAATATTGTGATTCTGTTATACGTATACACATATTTATATTAATTGTAATTATTTAATAAAAAGTAGCTAAAATATTTTTTTTCTTTTCTGACCTAAGTAGGAACTGACTTTAAAATTTTTTTATATTACTTGTTTTGATTCTTTTTTCATTTAAGAGTCCATATTAGCTTGTAGTAATTACTGTGGTTACAAGAACCAACATTCTCTACTTAAAATCAAAATGATGATAACGGTAACTATTTATTTACTAACAGTTAATAAGAGTATGATACTTTTTCATTTAAGAGTCCATATTAGCTTGTAGTAGTTACTGCAGTTACAGGAACTAACATTCTCTGATTAAAATCAAAAAAGGATAATGATAACTTCAGTTGAGGAGAGTAATTTTTTTTAAAGTTCACTACATGTTTCGTTTTGAATATTATTAACTTTATTTCAAAACTGAGTATTAGACATGTAACTGATCGTAAATATGTAAAGGAAAAAAATTAGCATATTTTTATTTTCCAAGAAATTTGTGGTTTCACATTGAAATCACTGAACTGTAACTGTCTATTTTTCCTCCGAATAAGTTATCATAGAAATTCAAATTAAATTATGTATTTAATTTATTAGTATACGTGAGTATTCAGGATATTCGAACACCATAAAATTCAATATTACTTTCTAAGATTCAATTTTTTAAAAAATATCAATTTGTGTGAGAACCCTCATTCTTTTATTTCTCTTAGAGGTCAAGAGCAATTTAGCTCTTGCAATGCCGAAATCTTTGAAAATACAAACGGTATTGAACTGGAATTTTTGTATAAGTTGTACCTATATATCTGGCTCTTAAGTTATGAAACAAAATTACGCTTCGTTTCGTCCATGTGCTGTAGAGAAATGCTCAATGAGTGGTTTCCCTGCGAAACCAACGAAAGCGAAAGGATTAAAGCTGCAAATCAACTTGAAGTCGATTCTGTACATTTCGTTTCTTTCAATTTTGAGATATGACAAGGACTCTGGCAAATAATTTATTAAAAGTCCAGAAAAGCAATATTTCACGACACTGCGCAATTGAGCAGTTGATGGATGGTGCATTTTAATAGCACAAAACATGCCTGTCAGAGCATTTTGTACAGTTATTGAACCATCTTCTTGGCTGTCAACGAATATTTGGAGGAATATTTCTCTTGCCAAATCAATGAAACCTTTTATCAACTTTCTTGGAAAATCTTAAAAAGAAACTATTTTTAGCTCTAAGATAGAAAAAAAGAATTTTTGACGTAGGACTACGTTCCTCTGATTTGGGTCTCAGGAAGGAATTTGATTCACACGCCAAAACGCCTCAAAATTTGGTTTGGGAGATCCCCGATATCTCGGTAACTACCTATGTTAAAAACATACTAATATCTTATTTTAGAGATAAAGGGTAACAACAGAAGTTACAAAAAAACTGAAAATCGGAAATGTAGTTCAGCGACTACTGAGTCGCAAAATTGGGCAAAAATATGCATGAACTGGTGACGCGATCCTCTATATCTCGGTAAATACATTTGTTAAAAACATAACTAATGTTTTATTTTAGAGATAATGGGTAACAGCAGAAGTTACAAAAAAACTTACTTAAACTTAAAAACTTACGAGAAACTACGAGAAACAGAAGAGTCACGCGAGTAAAGTAGTCCTACGCTTTAACATCAGCGGCTGTTTGAAAAGACAGCCTCCCGTCATTTTTTAAATTTTTTGCATAAATATGTTTCAAAGAATTTTTTTTAAAAAAAAAGTGTGACATGTAGTACAACTTTCAGCCTACTTAAAGGCATTATATAAAATAATCATACATAACTACATAAAATTATCGATATAAATTTCTTTAAAATTTTATCGATAAATTTTTGCACTTTTTACGATTCAAGAATATAAGAATGAAATTTGATCATTCAAAATCTCTCATTACTAATTTCGAGTAGAAAAAATCAAATCATCTTTATGAATACCAGCATGACTAATTTCTAACAAAAGATAGTAGAAGGATTTGATTTGGTATAAACAATCCAAAACTTATATGGTCACTTCACATGGCGTGGTCACATGTAATTAAAGAATAGATCCAACATTCATCAAAAAAGCAGATGAAATTTTACGACCCCAAAGTCGACATTTTTTTTTGTTACTAAGCATTTAGTTGAATACTTTTATAAAGTTAATTTTAATCTGATTACTTTATTCGGCTAAAGTTACCAGGCGTCAGGATTATTGACACTTTGCCCTGATTTGAAAAAATATCTCGAAAATTTAAGCTTTTAATGAAATGTACCATTTTTACACTTACATGTGAAAATATCTCTCTGTTTTCCCAATTTATATTATACTTAGTGTAGGATTACTTTATTTACATAAAAAATCGTTGTTCGATATCGTAATTCCATAGAATATTATAGACGGATCGCGCCGAAATATCGGGCATTCACCAAAAAAAATCAACTTAGATACGCGTAAAAATCCTGGATTTCTAGTGGATAAACAACTAAACAGCCTATAATAAATAAACAAATGAGCCTAAAGGTGTTGTATATGTGAGTTTTAAAACATTTATCATCACATCTGAAATTATGTTTATGGGGAAAAACTGCGTAGACCTTTACAGCTTTGATAAATGTAACTAAGAAAATAATTTCGAATTATTGACAGAGCGAAGTGAGGTTCTTTTTTAACTCGACCGTTCGACATTTCGTCTGTTTATCTTTAAATTTGTTTGATACGCATTCACGGCCAAATGTTTTGATCTATTTTCTTCGCATTTGGCATGAATGTTCCTTGAAGTCATTAAATATGACGTATGTATAAGGATCTTCTCTATTTCTTTTCAAGATAGTGGCCGTTTTAATGCTTCCATTTCAAGGAATCCTCGCACGTAGCTTCTTTAAACGTATCTAGCCAAACGGAACTCGATTCAATACTGGTAATTTAATTGTAATTTTTTCATGCTGTTAAAAGAAGACTTTATTTGTAATTTTGTTAATACTGATAGAAGTAGACATTTAATAGTAATTATGTTAATACTGATAAAACTAGACAATTAATTGTAATTATGTTAATACTGATAAAAGCAGACAATTAATTGTAATTATGTTAATACTGATAAAAGCAGACAATTAATTGTAATTATGTTAATACTGATAAAAGTAGACATTTAAATTTTATTTTGTGAATTCTAATAATAGCAGAGCCGAGTGTAAATAATTCGCATTCGAAAAAGAATGGCTAAATCTTGAAAGATTGCAATAAAAAGCAGATATTAGATTTTTCTTTTAAACGCGATATCTTTTGTTCACAGAAATAATAATTTTTGTCACTTCAAATGAGTAAATCGTCTTTTAACAAGCAACGTCGCTTAGCAAGCTCATTTTTTTTGAAATTTCAAAGAGGAAGAAAATACTCAATTTTTCTCAACCAATAACGGATATTTCTGAATTTCTTTAATATCTGATATGAACATGAGAACGCGTATCTCTACCAGATTTGAAAAAAATTCAGAAATATTCATTATTGGTTGCGAAGAATTGAGTATTTTCTTCCGCTTTGAAATTTCAAAAATTCAGCTAGGTGGAGTTGCTTGTTAAGTGACGAAATATTAATCAAGAATATTTCACAATTACCTGAACGTCTCATGAATAATTTTCGAACTATAGATAACGGATGACCTTCTATTGTTTTCATTACAAAACTCTTTGATTTAAAGCCTAGAAAAAGAATGAAGTTTAAGAATTCCGAAAACTTCCAAGCCAAGATGGCTTTTCATTTCTTCCGAAGCTAAGTTCGTATACATCGAAATGGACTTTACGGATGGCGTAACATGTTTTCATAATTCATGTCCTAAAGGTCAGAGCTATGTAATGACGGCTTTAGAAATTTTAGTCACGAGTGACCAAGATTAAAGCCTCCAGTCACGGTCACGGAGAAACGACGAGAACGCAGCCATCTTTTCTTTCTTTTTTACAGTAGCTCTCTTGAGGAAAACAAAAAGTCGGTTCGTGGTCTGCAAAAAAATTAAAAATGAGCTCTGACATATCTTTCTTTGTTCGAAAAACGTTCGTGAGGATGTGCAAAGAATTTTTCTTTGTAGCTAATTTTTAGCTTGCAACGCGAATGATGTATATCGTATTAGTTATTCTTTATTATTTCATAATGAGTCAGGGCCATAATTTTTTTATTGCCCACCCCAACCCTGCTCACCCAAAGGGTGTAAATTATGTCACGAGTCGGCGGGAAGAAAAATTCCAATACAAATGTTAAAGTAATACAATGCAATAGAAGTATACAATATGAGACAAAAATTAGGTAATATAATACAAAACATTATAAGTAAAATAATGCAATAAAAATAATACACTAAAAATACAAATGTGAATATAAATATAATAAAATACAAACAGCAAACATAATAAGTAATTACAAACACAGATAATAAATAAATGCAAATAAACGTAACTTAAAAATACATACATAAAATAAACAAAAAATGAAAAATTAATAAATAGTAAATAAAATGTTAGAAAAAAAGCCAAAGTCTGGGATACAATTTAGAAAAGGGAGATAGGAAAAAATTCTAAAAAAAATGTAAAAGAAAAGAAAGAACAACAAAACAATTTCTATAACACAGTTTAGGATCAAAAAACGATACAAAAGAAACAGGCATAATTCAGGACAGGTTTGGAAAAATGGACTATCGGGAGTTCTCTTCCTTCAACTTCCTCAAATACTTCTCTACTAATAATAAAAGCGAATGTGTGTCTGTTGGCGCTCTACAAGACCAAGACCAGGACCAGATTTCCCATAGGAACAACGTAGACCTTGGCCAAGGGCGCATGTACAGAAGAAATAACCATATATTTACACGTTTTTCAATGGTCCTTATAAAACGATGTTTTTAAATTTACATTTGTTTCATTAAATATATTGAGCGACGCATATTTTGTCTTCTGTGGACCTTATCGTCTCTTGCCTTTGAACTTATCTGCATTGCATCTGCCTACTTCAATGACCCTTCAAACCTACTCACGTATAAAACATATATCGCGGATTCTATTAGGTAATTCAGGCGATATTTTTGTAGGCTTTATTATTACGTTATTTCCTAGGTAGTGTACTTTTGAATTAAAAATTTAAGGTGGTTCGAAGAGTACGAAGATTGTATTAAGTGCTTATGTGTAGTGCTTGCATATTGTATATTAAATTAAAAAATGTGTAACAACTTTTTGAGAAGGGAGGGGTGCAGAATATGCTTTGTTCTAGGGCAGAGAAATGCTTAAATCTGGCCCTCTACAAGACAGATCGTTGAGCCTAAAGTTATGAAATTTGGTACAAATATACTTTGAAAAGCGGGAAGGTGGATTTAGGAGAAGCTTTTTTATAAAATTTTAATTAAATTAAAATTAAATAGACTGTTAGCGTTTTACATCAGTAACTTCCGAAAATATTATCATGTAATTTTTTTTTCCGCCAACTTAAAATTAAAACATTATCTTTTTGGTGATAATAATTTAGTTGCGTCGCAATTTTTTTATTTTCACAATTTTTAGGGTTTTTTTCTATAATTTCGTCATTTAAAAAGCAACACTACCTATCTCAATTTTTTGAAACTGAGGTTAAAAAACTGAATTTTTCGCAACCAATTAATAACGAATATTTCTAATTTTTTTCACATCTAGTATTCGTTATTGGTTGCGAAAAATTCAAATTTTTCTTCCTCTTTCAAACTTTGAAAAATTGAGAGAGGTTGCTTTTAAGCGATGATTTGCAACAATACTTTCCATTGTTGCAAAGAAAATTATGGTATTTTTATCGTTTCAATGTTCTCCTTTCAACATTCTTATAAACATTTGTTATTAATAAAAGCGAAAGCATATCTGTACGTGTGTCTATTGACGCTCTACAATACAGATCGTTTGACCTAAACTCACCAAATTTGGCAGAGATATACTTTGATCGTTGGGAATATGGACCTTGAAGAGATATTTTTTAAAATTTTAATTAAATAAAAAGATGGCAAACGCGTTTAGCGTTTTTCATCCATAACTTCCAGAAATATTATAAAACAAAAGTGATTTTTCGACCGCTTGAAAGTGAACCAACCGACCAAGTGAAAATTGTGAATTTGAATGCCACTAAACCTGTGTTGTATGTTTAATCTGGTGTATTCTTTTACTTAATTTACTGGCATAGAGCCCTCTGCATCTGTGACATATTGTAAAAATTGTACTATCTTTTGTAAAAACGACCTATTTCTGTATACCTGAACTACCATTAATGTTTGTAAATGACATTTTGGAACACCCTGTATATTTTCAAAAATAAACTCCAGTCGTAAATAACATGAAACATAATAGAAATACTGATCGTTTCAAAAACCCGAGCATGTGCTTTTGGACGATTTCACTACGGGAAGGGGTGACAGGCAATGAGTAAGATGAGCACTTTTCCGGAGTTCTTTGTTAGGTCATGACCTTCGACAGATTAGGCGTAGTTTTTTTAGTTAATCTTCACAGCAAATCAATAAATGAAAATAATATTTTTTCTTTAAACTGCTAAGTAAAATGCAAACATCTGCCCCTCCATTTGTCAATTCACCCCTATTTTGGTGAAATCAACTCCACCTGACACATGCGCAAAAGCGAGGAAAGTTTCCTTTCTGAAATTATCAATAAGATGTAATGAATAATATAAATGATAATATTTGCCACCAGGAGATTGATTTAATGATTTCTTTCTTTCGATGATTAATGTCTTAAACACGTTATGAAAACGATGTGTTTCCATCATCATCATCCTATTCATTGTACATGCTTTAGAGTTTTTGTCTTTTTGACAACCAATAATGTTCCTTTAATTTGTAGAAAGAAAAGAAAATTGAATTTGTGAGGTACCAATTAATTGGTTTGTTAATAATTGATTTGAGAATGATTGATTATTGGGAAACCTGACATTTCTGGACAAACAGCTCATAAAACATGCATTTTAATAAGCCCACATTTTGGGAATTACATGAGTTTAAAAGAGCTAAATAATGGATTATTACATCATTGGAGTTAAATGAATATTAGTTTGATACATTTTACAATTTACCTGTCAAATATTATGGCATCCGCTCAAAAATTGACGAACGTGGAAACAACATTATCTAAATGAGTAGATTAAGAATAATTTTGCATTTAGAAAATAAAACTGTTAAGAAGAATTTTAAAAGGGGGAAAAAAACGTTTATTCTCTTATAAAAAAATGCCGAATTTTATGTGGATATTTATAATCAAAATATAAAAATTTAACACTTCCTTTCATTTACTTGTGCAAATGAAATGTTATCTAACAAGTATTAAGATATAGCACAAAATTATTGAAGAAAACAGATAAGAAAATTCTTGCTCAATCATTTAAAGGGTCATTTTCTTCTAATAGTTTTATAGTGAAGTGGCTTTGGGATTGAGATTCCTTTTGAAAAAGAAATCCATTTAGCTTATTCGATGACATGGATTTTTTGTTAATTAAATTTGCTAATTAATAATTAATTATCAAGTCCCGACATTTCGTGATGGCTTGAGAAAAGAAATTGGAACATCTGGGTTTTTGTTTCTTCGAAAAAATTGGCGATAACTTATGCAAACCTTAAAACAATGCATTAAGAATTAATGAATTTGGTGTAAAGTATACTTACCACAGCCTTATAAAGGTAAGACAGACCTCCTCGTATACTCTCACCATATGGCATGTTCTGTGTTTATCTTCTTAATACAGTGAATATAATCCAATATACATTGGGTCATCCAGAAAGTAAATTTCCCATAGGTCGTAAAGAGACACAAAAGATAATTATCTGGATATATTTATTAAAATAGATACAACATACTTTCAGCTACATCTCAATATAAGAACCACCGGAACTGAAACACGCGTCATATCGTAAGACCAATTTCTGCCGAAGTCAACAGGTGTCGAAGGGATTCGCCGTCGGAGAGTGTGTGACATCCGTCTGCACATAGTCGTCAATGGGTAAATGCTGACATGGCAAGAGCCTTTTCAGGTGTTGGAACAGATGGTAGTCACTGGGTGCAAGATCGGGACATAAGATACA
>BGPR01000498.1:244004-264232 GCA_013235015.1 Araneus ventricosus | reverse complement strand
TTTCGTGGTGGTGCTCACAAGATCGGGATAAAAGGCGGGATGGTCAAAAACTTTCCAGAGGACCACTGCAGTAGTTGTTGCGGGCATAGCGCCGCATGAGGGAGAGCGTAGTCATGAAGCAGTCTCCCAGAACTACCATCTGTAGCTGCTGATAGATGAAGCCATTGATGCAGAGATATCTAAAGCGAGGAGATTCATTCAAATGTTGCCGAACTTTTTGACGGTTACAATAGAGGCGTAACAACCGGAGGACAAGAGGGTCTTAGAGAGGGTGCTATGGAGACAAATATGGAGACAATTGGTGCTTTTATGTCACTTTTAAACGCAAAATATGACAGGGGCCAAAAAATAATATCATGCCTCGGGTGTTATTTGCACTTGCGAAGCACTGATGACGATTGGGAGTGAAAAAAATTTGTATTTCCCAGGCGCCACTTACCATCGCAGAGCTACTGGGCTACAACACCTACTTTTTCTTTACTTTGCGCATCAGGAAATAAAAAATGCATTTATACGAAAATTGGAGTATAATTCTCATTGTTTACATGAAAAACAACGCAAAATGACCGCGCAAAAGAATTGTTCAGAATATTCGATAGTTCTAATGACTACCAACTTAATACGGTCACCTTTTATTATCGACATAGTCGACCAAAATTAACATTTATTATGTTTTCTGTAAAAATGAAATTGAATATCCATTACCATATATCTTTTTCAAAGCAAAAGACAAAACAAGTCAATGAATTATAACAGTGAGTATCAATCATGCAATGGGAAATCTGGCCCCGAACACAAAACTATTGACAAAAATTAGAAAAATATGCGAACATACAATGATGTTCGGCTCATCGTTAATAACAACTCCAACAATTTGTGGCAATTCAGTTTTAGAAACGCCATTCATTCAATTTAATAGGATATAATCCAATTCCTGTTTGTATCGTTGCATGTTACACAAACCCGAAGTAATCAACTAGGTAATCAGGTTAATGTAATGCCGGATTTAAAGAAATCGATATATCATTTTCAAACAATCTCATGGCAACCGCCTGGATGCATACATTCGAATTTTTTTAATACATCTTCCATTGTACATAAGCAAAAGGGGGAAAAAGAACGAAAATATATTCTCTGGCGTTCGATCGAACCTAGAGCTGGGGAATTGTAGAAAGACCATTAATAGTAATCACCACGAAAACCTATTTTTTAAAGGCGAGCGCTTGGTATTGGACATTGCACTTTTCGTTGCTTTGTCAATACATGCTACGCTTAGCAACAGAAAGCCTCCCACTGGCATTATAAATAGCAAGACTTTTCTGTCATTACTTCATTGATTCATTTCTATTGAGAAGCAGAGAGCGAAAGGCGAGCGATCGGACTTAGTCTCGCTAAAGCATGAGTTATATCTACGCTATAACGCTGTTTGCTGCTGGTAATGTGTGGGGCCACGGTTCACAAATGGACTTCGAGAACTTTTGTTACGGTTGAGAGAACTGTGGTGGCACCTGTTACTTCAGGATTTTATCGTTGTGTGTCCATACCATTTTATTGTCTTGAAGTTTCCTGGAAGAAGCAAGATTTTTCTGTCCTAATTTCGTTGATTCATTGATATTGAGAAGCAGAGAGCGAAATGCGAGCGATCGGACTTATTATCGCTGAAGTATGAGTTATGTCTACGCTATAATGCTGTTTACTGCTGGTATTGTGTTGGGTCACAAAATGGACTTCGAGAACTTTTATTTCGGTTAAAATCACTGCGGATACAACATTGTGTATCTATATCATTTTAAAGACACTAGCATCATAAATAGCAAGACTATTCTGTCATTACTTCATTGATAGAGCGAAAGGCGAGAAATTCGACTTAGTCTCGTTGAAGCATGACTTGTATCTACGCTATAACGCTGTTTGCTGTTGGTAATGTGTGGAGCCACAATTCAAATTTGAATTTCGAGAACTTCTGCTACGATTGAGAGTACTGTGGAGACACCTGTTACTTCAAATTTTTAGTGTTATATAACCTATATCCTTATAGTGTCTTGAAGCTAAGTTAAGCTGGATTAAAGATGAACGGTACATACCACATTTTCAAAAAATCCAAGGTCAAGCCAATTCAAAGTAAGTTCATACTTAATTGTGGATAATGTTTTGATGTAGATATTTCATTCCTATTAGAAACCTGCTTAATGGAGTGAAAAATTCGGCACACTCGTTAAATATTATTGAATATTCAAAAAGTAATTCAGTCTTTTTGCGAGTTCTCACTGTATATTTCTACAAGAAAGTTTAAATATCATAAATTTAAGACTTAGATTGTTTAGGAAACGATTTCGTATGAGAATTCCAGAGTTTTCAGCATGAAACTCATGTGCGCTCGGTACTTCTTCTTTAAATGTGAAAACAATACTCTTAGTCTCAAACATTATTCAATATTCTGAAATTATTGCTATATCCGCACTCTCTCTATACTATAAAAATATAAGTATAAATTAAAATGTAAAAGTTATAAATAAGAAACAGAAGATTTAAACAAAGAAAACGATGACAATACACCTTTTTGCGTGCTGAACGCAACAGCATCGAGTGATTGCATCAACAAAATAATTACAACAATTAATATTTAAAACACATAAAATAGAATTTAGAATTTAAAAGAGATTATTCAATATGGAAGGAATGGAAAAGAACCCAAATGACCAACTTTTTCGAAGGCCACTAGCCATAGGAGTTCTAAAATGGAAAAAATTTTCTGTCAAGGGTAAGATTATAAATCAAAAGTATACCGAAAAGAATACCGAAAGACTAAGAGTTTTTAAATAAGTTTTAATTAATTTTTACTTATTAATTTATAGTTAATATCTTTGGTAAAATTTGATAATTATAACTGATAAAAATATCAGCCTTTTTTGCACATTACATGGAGCTTATTTTAAATCCTAAATAAGCTCTATATCGATCTTTTAACCCTATTACTGCTTGTCTCGGGATTTCGGCGGTAAGAAGTTAATCGATTTTCTGCTGCATTCTGCGATTTTCGAAAGCTATTTTGTTTACTTAGAACTCGAATCGTACTATACTAATAGAGCCTTGACTGTAAACAACAATTCGCTTCGTTCAACCGTATTTGAACATATTTGTGAACGTTGAATCTAATTAGAGATTTTAAAAAATTCGGCAGTCGGAGGGTTAAACCTCCTAAAATTGGAATTTCAACTTTTTATCTCCTTTTGGCGATGTAGACTAAAATTTACAAATTATAAAAAATGATTTCGCTTTCCATCCATGGAGAACAGAATGATCTAAGATGTAATATATTCCTCAGTTCTATCTGGGTTAAGTTTAATAATTCATTCTGCTATCACTTTGTTTTCTGATTTACTGATGCATTCCGAGTTCGAATCGGGATAGTATTTGATTAAATAATAAGACTTAGTGTTGATTTTAGATATAAACAATATTGAAGCCGTAATTAATTTCATTTCTCTTCATTAAATAAAATTTTTAGCTTTGCAGCTGTCCAGGTGGGAGGGGGTGGGTGGCACTCACCTATTAAAGGGAGTTGGAACCCTAAGTCCGTTAACCCTAACCCTGTTACTTCGATGTACCTTTTCTCAAAATCTGTTATAGATTCATGTTTGAAGTTTTTTATACGAGTAAAGAACCTCTTTATCATTATACTGAAATGATTTTTGAAAAAAAATTCAAGAATTTATTATTTGCAGATTTTTTTGTGCCAAAACAAAAAATGTGAAATTGGCCATTTCGATGTACCTTTTCTCAAAATCTGTTATAGATTCATGTTTCAAACTTATTATACAAGTAAAGTACACCTTTCTCATTATACTGAAACGAGCTTTCTTTTTTAAAAAAAACTCAACTTTATTTTTTACAATTTTTTTTGTGTCAAAATAGGGTAAAATTTCACTATGTCTCATTAAATATTTGTTTTAATTTATAAAAAATTAGAAATTAACCGAAAGCTCATTTCAGTATAAAGAGAACGGTGTACTTTACTTCTATAAAAAATTTCAAACATGTATTTATAACAGATTTACAGAAAAGATACATCGAAGTAACAGGGTTGGGGTTAACGGACTTAGGGTTCCAACTCCCTTTAATTAGAAATGCTTTTCACACAGAATGATTTTAAAAGCATGTTCAAGTAATGTGTTTAAAAACCTATCAATGAAAATAATGTGCATTGATAGGCCGATGTATTAAAACGTTACAACCAGAAACACAGATTCTCTAAACCAGCGGTTCCCAACCTTTCTGGTTGTGCAAACCACCTGTTGTGTAAAAATTATTTTGAGGGTCACTAACTAAATATACAAGTAGAATAGTACAAAAACATATACACTGGTGTCCACAAATTATGCACAATTTTGAAGATGCTACAAAATTGAAATTAATATGGATACTATGGTTCGCAGTCAGTTGCTGAGAATCGTGGGACATACTATCGTCGGGAACTCACATTTTACAGTGAAGATTCAATCACGAGAGTAATTGGGAGCCACCAGAAAGGGATGAAGGCGAAAATGGAGTTTGACTCATCCTGTTTCACAGGAAGCTCAGAGATGAAACTTTCATCAACGGTTATGTTTGATGTGCATAATATTTACATGGATTTTCGCAAATATAGTACAAATATTCGGGGAGATATAAAGGTTTTCTTAAATAAATCTCAAATTTTTCCGCATGTTTTTTGATTATAACATGCAGAATTTTCCACCAATTGTACGAAACTTACAGAATACTTAACAATATGTAAAAGAAGTATTGTATTAAAATTTGAATTAAAGAATTTGAATATTACAGGAAATATGAGCATTTGTAGTAAATAATTTTTTACTGCGCATGTGCGAAACGTAGCGTAATTTTTTTCATAACTTCATAGCCAGATATATAGTGCAACTAATATAAAAATTCCAGTTTAATACCATTAGTATTTAGAAAGATATTGGCATTGCAACTTGATGAATTTCAGTACACTCCAAGAGAAGCTAAATGATGAGAGTTCTTGAGCAAACTGATACCTTTTAAACTTGAATCTTCGAATGGTAATCGTCGAACTGTGATTTAAATTCTGCCTTTAAGTTATAAGTGCATATGAGTATTCAGCTTATTCAACTTTCATAAAATTCCATATTATTTTTCGAAGATTTAAGTTTAAATCAGTTGGTCGGCTATTTGCGTTCATCGGTGGCTCTTGCTTCTTTCGGTGAAACTTCCGTAATTCGCATATTTAACATAGAATTACTCAACTTGCAAATAGATGTGTGATATTATTATATATTTGTACTTGTAAAATTTGTCTGGATAATGTTGTGCTTATTACGTGTACTAAAAATTTGACTGCTTCAGTAAGTGTTAGAATAACTGCAAGTCAATATCTTAGAGTGTACCAAAATCCACCAAGTTGCAATGCATATATCTTTCTGGATACTAATGGTATCGAACTCGAATTTTGATATAAGTTGCCCTGTATATCTGGCTATGAAGTTATGAAAAAATTACGCTACGTTTCGCACATGCGCAGTAAAAAATTTACTACAAATGCTCATATTTTCTGTAATATTCAAATTTTTTTATTCAAATTATAATACAATGCTTCTTTTTTACATAATGTCAAGTATTCTGTAAGTTTCGTACAATTTGGTGGAAAACTCTGCGTGTTATAAGCAAAAAACATGCGGAAAAATTTGGAATTTTTTTTTTTAGAAATCCTTTATATTTTCCCGAATATTTGTGCTGCGTTTACGAAAATGCATGTAAATAATATGCATATCAAACATGACCATTAATAAAAGTTACATCTCGTTATCAGCTTCCTGTGAAAAAGGATGGGTCAAACTCCATTTTCGCCTTAATCCCCTTTCTGGTGTCTCCCCCCCTAGTTGCCCTCGTGACCGAATCTTCACTGTAAAATGTGTTTTCCGACGATAGTATGTCCGACCATTCTCAGCAACTGATTACGAACAGTATTATCCATATCAACTCCAATTTTGCAGCACCTTCAAAATTGTGCATTATTTTTGGACACCAATGTATTTATATATATACGTTATATCCCAGATAGCACGTAACTTTGCAGCAAATTTGATTTTGACTTGTCATGGCAAAATTTGACGCGTCAAACTTGAATCGAACTTGTAGCAAGTTCGATGTGACAACTAGCGCCAACTCGCTTGCAACGCATTTGCTGCAAGTTCGATGTGACAAATAGCGCCACCTCCCTTGCAAATCAAATTTGCTGCAAGTTTGCGAAACAAGCTTCCTGCAAAGATAGCACAATAAAGAGATAATTATCTTTGTCTCTGTTTTAAAAAAACATCCGATTTTTAATAGATCTCCTAGACCGTCCTTCTTTTTATTAATTCAATAAATCAATGATAATTTGTAAAAAAACAAACTTTTTTATAAAAAAAATTTTTGAAACATTTTCTATCTTTTTACTAAATATATCACTCGCACTTTAAAGAAAACTATATCGCCTTTTTCTTAATGTTGAAATTTTAACGTTTATAAACAAAATTAAATCTAAAAACAGTCAATGTTTGTTGAAAAATAATAACTTAGACATTTTGTCCCATTTTTAACGTAATTACTTTTGAACTCTAATTTCATAATTTATTCTACTAGCAAAACGTAGTTATTAGCGACAATCGCTCTTTCTTTGACTTCAAATCATATTCTCAACTCAAAAAATTAATGAAATCAAGAAAAAAGTTTAAAATAAATCGTATACGAATCGAAGCGAACGATTTATTAGCGAAATCTATCTTCTATCGTAGCCGAACTGGTCGAGTGGTATCGACGTCTGTCTACTAATCGGTAGGTTGCGAGTTCTATCCCGGGTTGTGTTCGTACTCTGTTTTTGCTATAATTTGCAATGAGTTTGCACGACAAGCTTGTGGCAAGTTTGCTGCAAGTTCGTTCCATGGTGAATTCGAAGCTTTCGTTAACTTGCTGCAAGCTTGCTACAAGCTTGCACTCTTGTCATGACAAATTTGTGGCAAGCTTGCTGCAAACTAAAATTGCTATCTGGGATGCACGTATATTTCAGTAATTAATAAAGCTTACCGTATAAAGGTTAAAAATATATTGTTTCTTTAAGCAAAACACGAGTGAAGACTCTTTAAAATTCCCTGACTTCGACTCTTGACTAGAGCTCCGCGACCCACAAGTGGGTCTTGGCCATTGGTTGGGAACAACTGTTCTAAACAGTTGGTTCCGGGTTTACCCCTTCTGTTCCAAATTAAAAGCGAATAATTTGTTCCATTCCTCAGCATGGAGCATAAGAAAATTTAAATATTGTGAATATGAGGCTGGAGGAGTTATAACCACTTTTGACGAGAAATTCAAAAAACCGCATTGCTGGTTATTCGAGCACTACTTCTTGAAGTCAAGAAACACTGTAAACTGGGAATATTATCCAATGCGTAGAAAATATTGCTATGCTAATTTTTCCTACACATTTAGCAAAATGGTATAACAAAAGCAAACTCAAATAATATGAAGTGATATACTGAAGTGTTAACATGAAACGCATGAAAAATGCATATTCTTAATGCAAGCAGTTAATATGCAATCCAGCCCGGTTGTTTGAAGTAAAATAATACGTAGTTTTGTTAATATTTCGCGAATAATGCTATATCGTCTATAAATGTATTTTTTTACGATTTAGTACTTCAAAAATATTCAAGCATCATGAATTTACGGCTTTATGAGCAGAACTGTCATCAAGTTAAAAGGAGAAGACCATAATAATCACGTAGGCTTGTTATATTCGGTCTTCTGTCTGAACAAAAAATGCACTGTAGACTCGAAAATATTATTTAATAATATGAAAATGTTGCTCTGTTATATAACACGAGTATCTCATATTGTAATAGTACTACGGTAAGGTTTAAATTATTTTAATCGACAGGACAGGATAATGAGAAATGAACCATGTCGGAACAACATACTTTACATAGGTAGTTCTATCTGAAGTAAGAAACCACCATATGTTTCTTAATACAGTCAATTCTGGATAATTCGAACTTGTTTAATTCGAAATTTTTCCTCGGTCCCTAGAATTCTGTATTAAAATAATGTCAAAAAATCGTGGATAATTCGAATTTTATTTTGGATAATTCGAATTTTTCGTACGATTGCCCTTAAAATATTACGATAAAAATTGTTCCTGACACTTTCTCAGCTAAGGTGCATTATTTATTTTAACGTTCTTTCTAAGGAAAAGAAAAGCGAGGGTTGGAATGTCACTATGCGTTGATTTCCGAGGTTTTTCTGTCGACCCACTAATGTTACCCTGTCCCCTCCCTACAGCATTCACTATTGATTGGTCATCCAAAGTTTGTCTGCATTTTCAGATTGCATTCACAGAAGCAATTAAAAATACCTGCCTTTCTTTAAAAGTGATGAATAATGTTTTATTTAATGAAAAAATGTAGCAGTATTCTTAGATAAAGTTTACGTGTTAAATCCGTGATCGTGGCATTAATCTTTTTTATTTATCTCTTCTGTTTGAGAGAATATATGTATTCGAATTTTTGGATATTTCGAACTTTTTCTCTGGTCCCTTCAACTTGGAATTATCCAAGTTTAACTGTAGTAGGAAAAGTTGTATATCACTAGGAATACAAAATTTATTAGTTAGAGAAATCTGTAAGCATTAGTATCTTTGAAATTTTCACAGAAGAGTTTATTCTTAATTGAACAGTTATAAGCTATGCTTTTAAAATAATAATCTAAATTTATGGTATACATACGTCTTAGATTGGACAACCAAGCTCCAATAAACCATTTAATAATTTTCTTTTCTCGAAATTGCATTTTTTAGGGGGGTGTTATAAAAGAAAGTTTTTTCAAACATCTTATTAGATGGATTTCTTGGGGGGGAGCCAATCAAGCTAAAAAAACCCTTTTGATAAGTTGTTCTCGAAATTACGCCTACAGAAATTTTAATCATTCTATAGCGGTCTGAGTCACTTAACTTAAGCGTCAATTATCCGTATTTCCGTATTTTAAAATTTGCCGATTTATAATCATATTCTTAGATTTGAAATTTCCCATCCATTCAATTAAAATACTAACTTCATGTTTCAAAGAAAAAGAATAGATGATGCTTATTCTTTTCATCAAAAAATCATTTATGTCTGAAACTTTTGTTCCACAGAGTTTGACTTAATATTCATTCTAATTTATATCTCACACAGTTAAGCTGAATTCTTAATTAAGCCTAATAAAAATAAGTTGTCCATATGGCATACACATGGATATCAACTAAGTGAAAGATACTTCTACTTTAATCAAATTAGTTTTTGGGAAATCCAAAAACTATCTATTCTGGAATAATTTTTTTAAAAAATCTACTCTCTGAACCAGATCCCTTCCATGCGTTACATTATATATCCAAACAGTCAAGTGATTTTCATCTTTCGCTCCGACACATAATCTAATCAAGAAGAAATATTTATTTTTGCTTTTTGGAGTGAAAAACACTCCGCCATCTTGTTCCGAAGGCGCTCGATGTATAATTTGGATAAAAAGTAATCTCGAAATTTTGTCGGGGTAAAAGTTGGCGAGTTCGTGATATATTGGAATCCTTTTTTCTTTCCATCCTGCTATACATAATTCATATTTTGGGAAAAGATCCGCAGCCAAATTGCATCGCCAGAGATGAACTTTGGAGATTCGGAAATTCGAATGTTGAGATAGGACTCCATTCATCATCGGAGCTAAGAAAATGGCGCTGAAAGCATTTGCATTTAAGAACAATTTTGACAGAAAAATATTCTTTGTGATGATAAATTATAACTGCGCTTTGTAGCGCGTGCATGTAAGAGAATGGGCACGAAGATGATACTAAAAATGTACAAAAAGGATACACATAAGCAAATGGAGTCCTATGTGTCGTTTAGTAAATAGCATAATTTGAAATTCAATGAAGGCATGGAAGTTTTTTCTGATATCCTTTACAGAGTGGTTTCAATAGCTGAACTGTCTTTAGTCATATTCAGAAATGACTAGGGACGAGTTCTATATTTTGATATGAATTGTGTATCATTTTGAAATTTCTGATTTTAAACCTACTCTGAAATCTTATGATTTATTCTTGCCAATTATACAAAAACTTGCAAAGAGTTTTATTCCAAGACACATTCATCGTTATATTTTAAACAAAGCTGATCTTTTTTAGTATGATTTGATACTATCCTAGACCGTTCAAGTCCTCTCATATAATCTGCCTATCGTGGTTTTCTCCGCGTTGCCGTAGTCTTTGTCTTGCAAAATAATTTCTGAATTATTGAGCTGGTGTTTTCAGAATTTTCAGCTAATTCATAGATTTTATATTATTTAGCATTCATATTTAACCCTCCGAGTGTTTATCCCGCTGGAAGGAAGTAAGTCTATTTACTATTGCATCCTGCGATTTTCGCAAGCTATTGTGTTTACTCAGTACTATTACAGCTTTGAATCGTATTATACTAAGAAAGCCTTGCATATAAATAACAATTTGTTTCGTTCAAACGTATTTGAACATGTCTGTGAACGTTGCATATAATTCGCAATTTTAAGAATTCGGCAGTCAGAGGGATAAAATACTAAAATGTATGTAAAATTATTTTATCTCTCAATGGTTACACTACTGTGAAACAACTGCAATTGTTCTCTAGGTGCTGTTTGGTAACACCCCACGACATCGAATTTTTCCCTTTTGAAAATCCATCGAAATTCGCTCTCTAATCTAAATATTCCTTTGCACTTTTTAACGTTATTTTACATTTAGAAATTACTTGAACTGTCAGAATTTGACAATTTTGACTTTTTTTTCAGTCTCTAAGCGTTTAGTCTAAATCTTATAGTAAAATTTAAATTGTCTAAAATATTTCTTGCGTATTACGGTCAAAGAATGACTCTCCGACGATAAACCATAAACAAAATTAAGATGTTTATTAAGGCAATGCACACGCACAATTATTGCCTTATCACATTCGTGCCAAAATTGCTTTACCACGCTAACATAAGCACACCATACTTCCTCTGAGAAACCACTAGATGACCTAACTATATCAAACTGAACTGATACTCGTTGGCTGTTGATACATCTTAAGTTAAATTGTCTGGACTTAAATTAAAAATTAAATTAAAATAAAATGTTAATTTAACATTTTAAACAGAAATTAACATTTTTGTTTAATTTCCATCTCCGGACTGGTTTTCTTATTTTTTTTGCTCTCAAAAATTCGGTATAGAAGCTTCACTTAAAATAATATCAGTGGTACAAGTTTGTGATATTTTCTACCAGAGTTTACGTGATTGCGAAAAAATAAATTCGCTTAAAATAAATCCTGTTGTAAATTAAAACACAGGAAGATTAATAACTTCAAACCCAAAGTTGTGCTTTGTATATTTAAAGATTTCAATGGATATTGACATTCGATTTATTATTTGTCTTTAAATGAAACTAATGTTAAATTATATGCAATCTACGAAATCCGTATGTAATTATCAAACAATAATAATAAAAATGATTGAAATAACAAGTAACTTATATTATAGGCAAGTAAAAACGCAATATTAGAAAAATTGGAAAACAATATCCTTATGTGGTTGTTATATCCTTATGTGTTGTGGTTATCTCTAGAATTCTCAAGTAGATATTCTTAAAATTTTATGCGAATGTTTTGCGATGCCTATCAAAATAAAGTTCTACTCTAGTTCCTGTCCTTTTCAAAGCACTGGAACATTATTTAGGGATAATTTCACTGCTACAACTCTTAAAAGAAATCACTCGAATAAATGCAAATTTAACAGACGTGCGAATGTGAAAGCGGGTATCATCATTTTTTAAAAGTTCTTTGATTATTCTTGAAGCACGAGTTTTGAAATCCGTAGGTTATTCTTAGGTTTTCGGGTAATAAACGACCAGTTAAAGTAAAAGCATGCACGCCATTTAAGCAATCAATAAGATGTTTTTCTAGAAGAAGTCTGCTCTCTGTTAACCTCAACAATCAATTGCTTTCTTTAGTTTACTTTAGGAACTGGTGTTCGATATCGAACTTGCCGCGGAACGATCCATTTGTCTGCTAGAGGTGAAAAAGTATTTGCTGACTCGTTTTTGCTCAAAATTCTTTCGTCACAACAGCAAAATATTATTCACCTGCGCCAAGAAGTGTTTTTCTTTCTGTCACAAATTTCATAACGAATTTATCCTGTCTTTTTTCATCGTTGGTTGAAGATATTTTTGATAACGCCTACTGTCTACCAAAACTCAGTTGTTGTCTTTACAAATACAATGAAACCTCGCATTGTTAGCATAATTCGTTCAAGAAGCTTACTCGCTATGCGAAACATGTTTTCCCATAGAAATTAATGCGTTCTATGCCGAAAAAATGCTGAAAAAATGTTATGTGATAACGTTTACTCAAAGAAAATTATATATAGGATCTTTAAGGAGCCTGAATCGTATTCATCTTATCTTTCATACAGAATCAACCAGCATGGAATGCGGATTTTCAGAAGTGAAAAGCGGAATGAGTGCTAAACACGGACTGATGTACTGTTCTGTTAGCCTTATTAAAAGAAATAAGTCAATTACGTTACGTCATTGACTCAAATACGTCACATCATTTGTGACGTAGCGTTTCAACAACTGTAAATGCACGGCCGAAAAATAGTTTTCGGAAAACGATGTCCTTAAATATTACTGGAATCAAAAAATGAAAATAACCGAAGTCATTCATTCCTAGCCAGGATTCCATATTATAATATAAATTATATTTGAAAATTGGTTCAAACAACTTCGTAGAAACTCTGCACAAGAAGAGCGACTTAAAAATTGTCGTGAAACTTCTCAACAATTCAGAAACATGAACGATTTCAGTGTTTTAAGTTTAAAGGCTTCAGAACCATAACAAAACAGGAAACAAATAAATAAGGAAAAAGTTCTTTCGATAGTTCTTGCTTTACTTGCTTTATCGATAAACTAGTGAGAATTGACAGTCCCCATTTAAGTCACGTTACTAAAATGGAGATTAATAAACAATACCGTTTGTTTGCTAAAATAAGAAAGAAGTTATTCCCATTTAAGTCACGTGAGTTCTAAAGATAAGCAATATCTTTTGTCAGCTAGCACACAACTGGGTTAATTGAATTTATTCTTAAATATTTTCAGCCTTCGTTCATTAAATCTCGCCTAACGATGGTCACGGTTAAAGGCGTGTGTTTATAAAAGGAAAATTTTCAAATATTATGAAAATGCGAATGGTGACAGCCGTTGCCAAAAGGCACTTAGATACATAATTATTTTATCGTTACAAAAGATATATTCATTGACTTGACATCGATCTCTCTTTAAAATACGTTGCTCTTTTTCCCTCTGATGTGAAAAGGATAGGAAATTGAAGTAGTTTGGTAGTAATCTATCGATCTCATCTTCTGTTGAAAAATGGCCGCTGTCATTTTTCGCTTTCATCAGTTTCGAGGCAATGTCTTCCGCGATTGATGAGTCGATGAACTCTCAAGGTCATGGACCTTGAAATTGGGTTCTCGCTCTTGCCATTCAAGGAATCTCGAAAGCAAAATTATTGTCTCACGAGAAGCAATTTTCTTGAGGCTTGTATTTAAATTTGGAATGTAGAAAATTGCCTCACAAAGATCATCTAATTTTTGTTTGAAAAGGTTATTAATTTATTTCTTCTAATAGATGATATTTCATCATGCCTTTTTTCCATACATTAAAATTTAAATTTTGAT
Source organism: Araneus ventricosus (assembly GCA_013235015.1). Taxonomy (NCBI): domain Eukaryota; kingdom Metazoa; phylum Arthropoda; class Arachnida; order Araneae; family Araneidae; genus Araneus; species Araneus ventricosus. The sequence continues at coordinate 250,462 of BGPR01000498.1, read as the reverse complement.
TTTCTTTATAGACATTGCAATGGGTACTTTAGACTTGTCATTTCTATATTTTCCTATCTTCAATGCGTAGATTTATTAATTTAATTTTCAAATTAAAGTTTGTGAAAATAATCCTCTTACATTTAGTCTATGAATGGTATATGTTGTATTAATGTATAATACATTTAGTCCATGAATGAACAACAATTTGATATTTCATTCATGGACTAATTATTTTCTGAAATTAATTACCAGGTGGCGCTACGCGTATGGAATCAAAATTAAATTAAATGATTAATGTTAATTAAGTTCAGAAAATATTAAAATAGAGCACTGTCATGGAGGGGAATTGCACAAAATTTCGAAACTTCCAGCACAGCAGGAAGTGAGTATAAAATCGATTACCAAATTTCATCTTTATAAAGATGAAACAAGTCAAGTTAAAAGGTTGTTTCTGAGTTAAAATGGACGAAATCCATCGATAAATTTCCCAGAAAACAAACCTCAAACTTAAATAACTACATTTAAAATAACAGTGGGCTTCTAATTGTTCTTGCTCCCTGGTGTATAAAAACTGAATTACGGACTTTAATCATTATTGAATCTAAAATATGACATTTCTACACTGCCATGACAGTGTTAGTGTAAAATGGACGAAATATGCACTTTATCTATATTTCACCCGCCATTGTTCAAAATTTCATTGGAAGGTGGTAGAAAGACATAATTATAGGATGGAAACCAATGTGTAATCCGAGGTTAGTGCAAAATGGTCAAAATATAGACTTTGTCTATTTTAACTCTGAACCCTCGAAATAAATGTGCTTAAATATTGTCCATTAGTATTTCTTAGCATTATTTTTAACAATAACTCCGCTTTCTTTTGTTATTGTTGTAAGCCAACACAATTTTAAGATACCAATCGAATAATAGGACTTTATGAAGGAGTTTTCTGATTTATTTATTTTTGTTTGACAGAACTTTCGTGGTGAGGGTTCACTTCCGTTTTCAAGTAAACCTCCAATTTAAGCGATTGCCAAATCCACCTGGATTCCATATAAAGCACCATGTTTGAATCGGTTCCTTCTTCATTACACAAAGCGCCAAAAAGAGCGATAAAAAATAATTATGTCAACCTTTCCACAAAATTAGGCTCATATTTTAAGTAAACATTGAGAGCTACAACAATAGGAACATGAAATTTAATATTTTTAAAGTATCCTTAAGCCATAACAATAGGAAGCTCCACCTGAAACATTAATTAATATCTTCAGAGTTTGGAAATTTTGAAAATTCCCATTGACTTAATATTATCACCGGAAGTTGATGGGTAAGGCGGAAGTCCTACTTTACCGCAAATAAACAAAACAGAAATCTTGTCCATACCTATTCCTTCACTTCCTTACAAAGTTTCCAGATTTTTAAATTCCCTCTGATAATTAAGAATTTAATTACTTCCGCCTCCTGTAAGAAAACCAGAAGGCTGAAGAAAGGCAAAAGGCAAAGTTCACGCCGTACGCCTCGGTCCTCTATTTCACGCCACGAACTCCCCGCATAATTACAGAATAAATGTTCTAAAAGGCTCCGTGTTACGGCCGAATTAGGATTTGATAAGAGCGTCGAAAAGTTTCACCCGCCATTGTTCAAAGTTTCATTGGAAGGCCCATAAGCCATAATTACGGAATGGAAACCAATGTGCAATCCGAGGTTAGTGCAAAATGATCAAAATATAGACTTGGTCTATTTTAACTCTGAACCCTCGAAATAAATGAGCTTAAAGGTTGTCCGTTAGTACTTCTTGGAAACCATTATTTTTAACAATAACTGTTTTCTTCTGGCAATGTTGTTAATCAACACAATTCTAAGATATCAATCGAATAATAGGATTTGATACCTATTGCCTTCACTTCCTTACAAAGTTTCCAGATTTTTAAATTCCCTTGATAATTAAGAATTTAATTGCATCCACTTCATCTAAGAAAACCAGAAGGCTGAAGAAAGGCAAAAGGCAAAGTTCACGCCGCACGCCTCGGTCCTCCATTTCACGCCACGAACTCCCCGCATAATTACAGAATAAATGTTCCAAAAGGCTCCGTGTTAGGGCCGAATTAGGATTTGATAAGTGCGTCGAAAAGTTTCACTCGCCATTGTTCAAAGTTTCATTGGAAGGTGCCGGAATTACCAGAAGAAGCCATAATTACGGGATGGAAACCAATGTGCAATCCGAGGTAACCAACACTCGCTCAGAATGAAATGTTTTTTAGAGGGTTAAAATCACTCTAAGAAAATTAATAATCGCACGCAAACAGGTCACGCATGCAGGATGTCTGGAAAAAGGTGCTTAAATTTCAGTTGTTACACTTTCACGAGCATAAGAGGTTTATTTTTAAAGAGATGCATTCGTTCATTGTTTACATCCTTTTTCTTATTACCATTTGCAGAAAAATCGTAAATTAAGAAAAATTATACCACCAGGTAAAAGTTTGTTTCAGAGTTAATGATATATTGAACTTGATTTTTGAATTATTCAGGGGTTATGGATTTTTTTGCGACAAATTAGTGTTCGCATTTTACTTGTTTCAGATATTCATTACGTGTTTACATTTTTATGATAGATTTTTTTTGTGTGTGTCGGCAGTATGTAGTTTTTTCGACATGACGTAATGGTTTGTTACATTGGCGTCCAGTTTAAAAGCCACACACAGGCTTTTCATGTCAGACTTCGTAATTTTGACCATTAGTCATGTGATACTGGTCAGAGAATCAAATCGTAATCTCGTAATTTCGACCAGTAGTCATATGATACTGGTTTCAGAACGGAATCGTAATCTCGACCATTAGTCATATGATACTTGTCTGAGAATAGAATCGTAACCTAGTAATTATGACCAGTAGTCATGATACTGGTCTGAGAATAGAACCTAAACCTCGTAATTTCGACCAGTAGTCATATGATACTGGTCTGAGAATAGAATCGTAACCTTGTAATTATGACCAGTAGTCATATGATACTGGCCTGAGAATAGAATCGTAACCTAGTAGTTTTGACCAGAAGTCATACGACACTGGTCTGGCGATGGAGTCGGTTAAAAAGGATTATTTTGTCGTTTTAGTACACTAATTTTTAAACAGTTTATTGAGAGATATCTCTTATTTTTATTATTTTCTACTGTTCATTCTTTAATTTGTGCCATCATTCATTATTGTTATCATTAAGGAATCTTGTAATCAATTTATTTTTTCAAATTCGTCGACAGATGTCGCTATTTGTGCTGAATCAAAACTAAATAAAATTATGAGTTTAATTGATAATTAAGTTATGAAAATATTAAAATTTATTTTCACCAGGATGTACAGAATGCCAGAAATCTCGCACATCGGGAAGTGATTGATATCGATTAAAAAAATTCCTTCTTTATAAACTAAACGAGCTAAATATTAGCATGTAAAATAAGCTTTTGATAACAAATTTATTCTACAAAAGGAATTCTTCGTGCTTTTTTGAATGCATTTTTCTATGAAGCTGTAAAAATTTTGAAGCTCTTCTTTTATAAACCCTTTTTAGGCATTTATTGTAGTTAATCTGATATCTAATGTAATTAAAATTACGTAAACAGAATAATTGTTAAAAATTTGCGTCCCTTCCAATAGTGCTCACTACTTTTTATAATATTTATTAATGATTTTTATGAATTTTATTCTAAAATTTGTACAAGTTTCTTCCATGAGAAATAGTTATTATATATATATTTTTTTCCTTTTCTCTACTGGTCGAAACTTCCGAAACACTCAGGTTAAAATCTATCGCAAATTAATAATTCACTTTTACAGAAGTCAGATACTCATTCAAAATTAACTTTTTTTGTAACATCTTTTGAACATCGCATCTATTATATGGGTCTTCATTTGGCAACAAATAATGAAATAGCTTATTATAATAATCTTAATTTTTATTAAATATGTTTCTTAAAATATATACAGCCAATATTTACAATTATTATCGTGAAAAGTACTCTTTAAATCTCGAGTTATTTGTTTTGTTAAAATTATTTTCGTTCAAAATAAAACAAATTATATATTTTTTATTGATGCTGTCTCTTTTCAAACTGTGTAACTACTAAAATTGAACGTTCTCGGAGACGACAGACGTAACTTTCAATCTGAAGTAGAAAATAAATTTTTAAAATTACAACCTCAATATAAATGATCAGCTCTCTTGAAATGCCGCTCAATTTTGCACCAAAGTAGTAAAAAGACGTAAAAGACGCTTTCAAAATACGGAGGTATTTCTATTTTTAAGGCGCTCTTGCGCTCATAAAAAAACATTTTAGATGTTTGCGGTTGAAACAGAAAACAACTGCTCTCTTATACAAAAACGAAACAGAATATTTTGCTGTTTGAAACTATCACTGAATCCAATTTGACCTGAATTTCAAAAATACAACCATCTTTAATAGCTTTTCCAAGTTAAAAATATATTATCTCTAATATGTTTTCGATTTTATATTCATTGCCTTATAATAAGTACAAATATCGCGAAAATAACTGTTCATTCAAAAGTAATTAGAAATAGGTAAACAAGAGAGATTGTAAGTTTTTCAAAAATATTTAATCCATTCTGATGCAAGAAAATTACTATAGCTGAATCTAAATTTGCTGTTGTGTGTACAGGTAAATCAATAAAGAAATTATTTTCTTTATTGATCAAGCCTTTATCGCCATTTTACAGACTATTTACTTTTGCCTTGAAAAAAATGTTTTCATCGCTCCGGGTTTTATATCCGTTGATCAATAATCGACACAGCCCTGTTGCCTGGGCATTTCGTCGATAATGGCAAACTGACTGTTTCATGTAAGCAATCTTAATCGTTCTGTGAACACGATAACCGTTCACTTTAGAAACAAACAGCAGCGTTTCTTTAAAAAGTTTACATTTCTAACCCCTTACCCATGTATCCCGAGCTCAGCTCGTGCATTGAATTGAGTCGTGTAGTTGCAAAACTGGCCATCTCCAAACCAGAAAATTCTTCCGAAAAGCGGATTTTCTGTCGCATCTAGACAGAGATTGTTAAAAAAAATACTGCATGGAATTCGATGCATTCGGGCAGAGTGAGTCAGTATGCAATTTATGGTAATGAGGCAGAGGGGAAGGGGGTATTTAGGGTTTTGTTCTGGAGATGGCCAGTTTTGCAGCTCGTTTTGGATACGGACAGTTTTGAAACAATTTGAAATCTAAATAAATATGCCAAATTGTATAGAAAATAGAAAACATAATAATTTTCTCAAAATATTATTGAAATAAGGAGGTATCCCACAAAAATAGATACAATCATAAAAAAATCAGATTCTTATTGCAACACCTTCTCCAGCGTCTCATTATAATAATAGTAGTTAATAGTAAATACAATTATTTCTACTTGAGTCTTATTCCAACAGTAGCGAAATTCCATGCACTTGCACGTATTTATGAAATAAATTATATCGTTGTTTTTTGGCTCAAATGCCACTGATCTTCGGTCTCCCCTCTCTTTGATGAGGGCACAACGGACATTTCCGTGGTCTTTACGACCCTCCCTTCTTCCAGTCGTCTTCCACATTCACTTTTATACATAAATGAATGTATTCTTATGAATAAAGCATACTGTTTCTGCTTTGTCACCTCTCATATCCACCCAAACGGATCTCTTTTACATTACCATATCTGATGAGGGTAACTTCAACATTTTTCTTCATCTTGTTCAAAAGTGCAATAATTCAGAAAAACCAAGCTCACACTTATCGCAGTGTCCACATTAACAGCTGTAAGACTGCTTTCACAAAATTTCACGAAACTACCGCTGCGCTGCCTGGCGGATTTGTAGATGGCTGGTTTTGAATCCATACCTATTAGTGGAGATGGTCAATTCTGCAGCACACCTTGATTTTCGGGCTCATTTTAAACACGGATAGGGCCAGGTTTTAAACATTTTCGTGTTGTCAAGTGGTAGAAGACAACATATAGACTTAAAATCTTTGAATACCCGCATTTGTGAAAAAAATGGAGATGGCCACTTCTGCAACCACACGACACAATTATGGCTTTTTTACACTTATAATCTAAAATTAACCTTCCGGCAGGTGCGCGTATGCAGATGATACATATACCATGCATCGTATTAGATATTTATATCGTGTTCTACAAAAATAAATGCAACTTTTATTCATGCAATCAGTATTTATTAGCTTTATACTAAACAAAGATTATATCAATAAAAATTGCACTTAAATTTATAAAAGATCGATATAAGAAGAATTCTGTTTTTGCTTCCTCTTAGAAATTTCAAAATGTTGAGATTGGTGGTGTGGCTTGTTAAGCGACGATCTCATGCATACGCGCGCCTTCTGGAGGGTTGTGTCATTCACAGACGTTATCACTCGATACAAAAATGGCCAGTAATCCATAAACATCTCAAGTATTCTATGGGCTCCTACTTCAATCA
>BGPR01000498.1:199027-215429 GCA_013235015.1 Araneus ventricosus | reverse complement strand
AAACGGGACGATAGGCATTAGTGGTTGAAGAATTTGACTTTTTTTCTTGGATACATACGAAGCTAAAAATCTGATTCCTGATCAAATTGCTATCTCTTATTTGGAAAAGCGAATAACATAATTAGCTACAACCCGAATGATCACTTGCCAGGAGGCGAGCCATCCGACAGATTAAGGAGAAACCTGACCTGAATGCGGCATTCGGGGGAGAAATTGCATCTGGCCTTCCGCAGAGTGAGCACGGAGCAGCAGTTTTCTGATTACGAGCGAACGTGTGGATTTCATTGGAAGAATCTTGGATTTCATTTCGACTACTACAGAAACAGTTATTGGTACCTTGATGCAAGCCCTTAAGGTATCCGACTAGGTTGAAAAAGCGATTTTCGAAGAAAAAGTCAAAAACTTTTTACGATCTAAAAATAAAGCCACAATTTTTAAGATTCTAAAACAGTCTTGGTTTTCATGTACATAAAATATTTATTTTTTAAAATAAATTCTGTCTTGCGGTTTAATACATTCTAGATAGTTCGAGTAGTACGTATGCGAAATTAAAATTAAATATGTCCCATATTTTTTCAATTTTGCTGTTTTTTTAACACTGATATTTTTATTAAAATTCTTGAAAAAACTACTTTTAAAAACTACAGATGATATATGAATTTTTATTTCTAATTGTGACTATTTAAACCTATTTTTGTTATTTGGCGCTGTAAGTCTTTTTGTGCATGATTTTTTTAAAAAATTTTTTTCTCCGAACCTAGTCGGGTACCTTAAATGAATCATGAGCCTTAAATGGACCATGGTACCTTAAATGGAGGACTATGTACAGTGGCGTAGCGACCGATGGACAAGGGGTATAGATACCCCGGGTGCTAGTCTTACCCCGAGTGCTAGTACCATGGAGACATTAGTGCGTTCACGCCACTTTTTAATGTTAACCCTTTTAGTACCGACCGAAAGTATCATACCTATGCAAAGAATTCCGGACCCATTTGACGAATTTGCTAAGGTTTGGAAAAAAGCTCATAAAAATGAAATTAAAAAAGGAGCCTATTACGAAATAAAGGGAGTATAAATTAATGCCAATTGTATTTCAATATTTGTTGAAAATAATACCAATAACATAAATATAATACACTATGAAATGACAGAAAAAATAACTTTGTCCTTTTATTTTATCAAAAATTATTATCCAGAAAAAACGCCAGAAGTCGATCCACGTGTTATGTAATAGTAGAAGTTGTCAATATTGCCAATCTTTCCTTTTTGGAAGTTGATAGTAATGTTGTCAATGTTATTTTGTCATGTGTAGTAAAGACTGTTATATTAGAATTTTGTAAACTAGAATCCAGTTCCTCACTAATAAAAGTCAAGAGGAAACGAACAGCACGATGATATAAATAATAATTCTTATATTTAAATAAATTTAGTCGCATTAAAATTATGTCAGCAACCATTAATTTTCAGTTGATGAGAAAAATGAAATCCCCCTTCCCCATCCTAAATTAGGAAAGGATTCTGATCATTTAATTTTCCAAAAATATCGGATAAATACACTAAATGAGATAGCCAGTTGTTATCTGTATTGGAGATTAAAACTTGACATTATAAAGAACATCATTTTACATTCAGTTTAAACATCCATTTAAACGTTTTGTGTAAAAATTGTGCCACCAAGAATAATAAAAATGTAACATTAGTGGTGCATGCTCTATAAGTTGAGGTGTCCTGTTCATGCTGGATCATAAAATTAAAAATAATTACAAAGAATTGAAATTTGTTGGATCAAATTTCAGGCAAACACCAAGTTTAAAGGGAATTATAAAAGATAGTTAAAAAATTTACTGTCATACAAAATCTTGAATCGATTGTGTTTGATAAACCATGGGATTGGCATGTGTCTTGGTGAGTTTTCTATCATCACTTTTAGCGGTTTTATCTTTTATTTATAATTTATATTAATAATCAAACTAAAGAAGAGTATAAAACATAATCCAAGACTTTCAATCTATGACATTTAGTCTTAGTTTCATGACTCAAATTAATTAATAATACAACTGTAGAATGTTATTAACTATCGAAAGCTTCAAAATGTTATGAATTAATGCAATAATTTTCACATTTTATAATCACTTCCTGCATTAAAACGATGACTTTTCATAAAGAAGGGCTCAATCCATAGTCTTAATTATTGCTGCTTTGAAATCGATAATCCACGTTTGGTAGCTGAACACCATGTTATTTTATCAGGTGTTAACATTATACAATGTAGTTTGTCAGCGTGTGGATTAAGTGGACACTTCTTTTCAGAGAATACCGAGAATGGTGATGTTTATCGGAACTTACGACAGGATTACGTTATGTTATCCTGCATTCGAGAGATATTTAAGAATAAAGAATGGTACTTCCTGAAGGATGGAGCACCTGCGGATTACTGTCGCGAGTTGGTGGCCTAACTTGATAGAATTATGGTGCACAGATAGTCAAGATGAAGCTGGTAATGTTAAACTTTTCCCACACTCACCAGATCTGAGAAACATTTGTAAATTTAAGTACCTACAACTTTAATAAATTTGGCCTTCAAATCGGAATAGATGCGATTTTCTCTATTTGCATATGATTAAGTACCGAACAGTTAATTACAGTTACTACATTTATAGAATAAATTGACATTATTACAATTGATAACCAAGAATAGTAAGAGATGTAACTATATTAAAAAATCAAACACCGTTCTGCATGTTAAAGTATCAAATGAATAATGCACAATAATAAAGTATAATTATTATAGAGCATTTTGTGCTAATAGGGCCGGCAAACTTTGAATCTGAGTGTTTAGAATACTTTAAAAAAGATTTAAAGTTTTTTTATCAGTTTGTTTAAAATTACTTTTAAATTTGGATTTTAATTTCTTTTCACGCAAGGTACTGAAATCAACTCATGAAAGTGACTCCCAATTAAATGCTTTATTTCAGTTTGTCGCAATGTTTGTTTCTTAAAAACTATTTATAAAGATATCGCATTAAAATCAATAAAACACATCTTATTTTAGAAATTTGGAAGGGAAAAGGGGGCCTCGAATCTTGCACCCCTAAGGAGCTTAATCTGGCCCTAATTCCTGATACGAGTCAGCCGCGTCTCCACCATAGCAAATTCACCTGTCAAATACTACTTTACATAAAGGAAAACAGTTTCAGAGATTATGCATATATCGATGGAAAAAGTATCGATTCGAACATGGTAGTTAAGCTTTTTATTCGAACAACGCATCCCTCCAAACAGCCTAATGAAGTATTCCTGATAAGAGTACCCGTGCCTTGTTAACGATTTAATCATAAAAATCATAAAATATTCACGATATTAAAGTCAGGTAAGTGTCATTGACCCTGACGGACATGACTGATAATCATCCTGTCAGCCAAATGGACGTGTCGCCCAGACCTAACCTCTTCAAAAAGAATGCTCCGAAACAAAGCCCCTTTGAAAGTCAAGTCAACAGAAAACGTATTAGGCAGCGCGTCTTGCCCAAATCCCCCAGCAATTCCGAATTCATAACAAGATTATGTAAATGGTTCGAGAATTGAATCCGCCACGATTTACATGTTTTTATCACGACGAGAAGTTCTTTATCACTCTTCTTCCGTGAAATTCCGCACAGCTGATTATTAATTAACGGTCTTCCACTCCTTTAACTATGGCACGGATCACTTAGTCTGATTACGTCCGCCTAGGCAAGAAGCACTTCGGGAGAAGAGGCGGCAATAAAAACCTATTTCTGTTCCTCCCTCTGCTTCTGACAGGAGTGCGGCTATTAGAGGCACACGTTACCCCACTGGAAACGAGGAGAGATTTAAGCCCGGGCGATCGACAAGTTGCAAGCAAAATTGCAATTTTAAGCCAAGAGTAATTTTCTTGGCGATTTCGAATTGCTTTCGCTTGCCGGGGAATGACGGCTCGCTTCGATTTTCAGTTTTAAATAGATTCATCTCTCCCGATGTAGATGAAGCTGACGATCATCTGCTTTTTGAGTTTTAGAAGAAGGGAGTTGGTTGATCAACTGCTAACGAGCGGAGTTGAGCTTCTATTTTTTTAATTGAATGCATTCTTTCGTATAAATTGTATGTCTGTAATAAAGTAAAGTTGTTCTTCGTAAAGTTTAGAGGAATGGGGATAAATTAGCTGTCTATGTATGTTAGCTCAGTCTTGAAAAAACTGTTGGAGGTGGAGTAAAAATTAACCCTTTGCCCTCCAAAATCTATTTAGATGCGTATTGTGCTTTGCATGTCGCATTCGAAAATTAAATTCCTTAAAATACTACGCATTTACTTCGATTAATAACCAAAGCAAGTAGTGACGGTCTCGGCAAAATCCTGTCTAAATTGTTTGAATAAAAATTGCATTATATGTGTTTTGAAGGTAAAGTATGCATACAACTCATGCCGCCTTAGAGGAGACAACGGAGAGCTAGGGGCTGAACCAGCGGGAGTGGTCTCCCCTAAACTTTCTCGTATACTTCTAACACATGAAGAGAAAAAATAAGCTAAAAGGCAGTTAAACGAACAAGAACCCCTAACGCAGTGGAGAAAAAATAAGCGAAACGTCATACCACGATTTCCGAAGGTCGTCCAACAGAAGCGGCTTGATTACCAAAAGGGCTGGGTGTAAGATAAAGAGAACGAAATTTGCAATTTGAACGCCTTTTTTTAACCGATTGACACAAAAATTGGATACAAATCTACCAGTAAGATAGGGAGGCCACATACCAAATTTCATTTATCCAAGCAGTTTTTTTAAATAAGTTATTGCGTACAAAAGTATGAAATTATATAGACAGACAGTCAACCCTTTGACGGATTTTGTCCAAAATTTGATACATACCTTTATTCTTGATGATAAAACTGTGTACCAAATTTTATCCACCTAGCTATTTAACTTTGTGAGTTATCGCGTTCACATGAACACGGACATACAGACAGACTTACCGGGGACGGATTTTCTCAAAATTTGATAGAAACCTACAAATTATATGTAAAGACCATATGCCAAATTTCATCCCTGTAACTTTAATACTTTTTGAGTTATCGTGTTCACAGACAGACACACAAACAGACAAAATTCCAAAATTGTGTTTTTCTAACTCAGAGAGGTCTAAAACATGGAGATTCGTCAAAATCTCGAGTTTGAATGTTTTGACGATTACAATACTTTCTCTTTGTAAACTTCGTATACGAGAAAGCAAAAGGCGGTACATCTTGAAAGAAGATGACCGATGTGAGGTTGGTGAACGGAGTTCATGAACTCGATGGTTCTCAACCTCCTATCATTGATTTTTCTAAAAGAAAATGACAATGTGAATAGACTTACTTAATAAATTTGGAGAAATAAGATTATGTAAAAGATAAAGTATTGTCGCAGTGCTACTTTTAAACACGGTGAATGCTTAAGTTCATTTCAGCACAAACAATTCGCGAATCAAATCAATTATTGGATATATTTGATTGGAAGAGTATTTTGGACACTAATATTTAGCGTTGTGCGTTTGAAAACTCTCTAACTGAATTGCAAGTTGTTTGATCTAATGAAAATCTTTCTATAGCTCTCAGGTGTATAGACATATATTACCTCTTCCAACGCTAACGCAAACGCTCGTATCTATTTCTATAACATCAATTTAAGTTATCTTATCTTTGACTTTAAAGCATGAATATTTTATTTGTTTAAGTGCTTTAGTTTAAATGTTTTATTCGCCTAAATGTCTTCGCTTTTAGCTTTTCATCTTAATCAATATTTCCAATGATATTCCTTGCGAAAAAAAGTTTCAAGCTTCATGAACAAAGGTAGACTATCGACTCTTTTACTTAAACATATGTCTAAGAAGTTGTATACTTGTCCCACGCATTGTCCACTGCTTCAAACAATATCTTTCCGTAGACAACATCTTAAATTTTATTCGCCTTCATTTATTAATGTCAACATGAAGAAATTGGAAAAATAATTACTATTAGTTCCTTTGAGCACTATAAAAGAAAAGAGAGAACTCATCTTAAATTTTACTCGAATTCATTTATTAAATATGATTCCAAAAATTAAGAAACGGAAAGGATAATTACTACTCGATGCTTCGAGCAGGGTTACCGGAAAGAAAGACTACATCTTTAATTTCACACGCATTCACTTATTAAATATCGTGCCAACAATGAATAAAAGAAGAAAAGGATTATTACTCGTTGCTTTTCGACGGACAACTGCCAGAATCACCATTTTAAATGCTTAGGAAGGTTATTATCAAGATATAATCATTTGGGTCATTCAGTAAATTAAGAGACAAAGTTTGGCACGAGACACCGATGTATAGGACAAATGCGTTTATGCATCACGAAACAAATCTTTCAGGAAAGGGAGGTTACGTGGCAGACGTAACCCTCTGACGTAAGCAGGAAGAGAACTTTATAAATAAGAACTTAATTTCATAAAAAATTAACGTTATATGCAAAGCTTTATTATTATAATAGTATTCAGTGCTAAAATATTACAATATGAACGCATGAGCTTGCGAAAATCGCTGGATGCAGTAGAAAATATACTTACTTCCTATCCGCGGAAATCACGGGAGAGAAGTCAGAGGATTAATCTTAAGAGAATGCAATAAGTTATCAAAATCATTTAGAGGAAAATGTACCTTATATAAAATGATTTTCAGCCTTTTTTACTTTCTCGTATACGAAGTATAGAAAGAGGAAGTATTGCAATCGTCAAAAAATCCGAACTCGAGATTTTGACGAATCTTCACGTTTTAGACCTCCCCGAGTCCGAAAAACACAACTTTGATTTATGTCTGTCTGCGAACACGATAACTCGAAAACTATTAAAGCTACGGGGATGAAATTACGTGATCTCGACACGTAATTTGTAGGTTTCTATCGAATTTTGGACAAAATCCGTCTACGAGAAGTCTGTCTGTCTGTCCGCGTTCATGTGAACACTATAAATCAAACACTTGAATAGCTAGATATATAAAACTTGGTTCACAGATTTATCATCAGGAATGTGGGTCCGTAAAAGAGTTTCGGCCAAATCCGTCAAAGGGTGACTGTTATAGGTCTGTATAATCGCATATTTGTAAAAATTATATCACCTAAACCCTTTGGCTTAGATAAATAAAAATTGGTATGACGGATACAAGCATTAATTATAGATGAGTGCCCAATTTTTGTTTCAATCGGTTAAAAAAAAGGCGCTCAAATTGCATATTCAATTTTTTTTACTATTGTAGTGAATCCGTTGTCTCCACACGCATGCGTACTAGTTAATCTTGCCGAGCTCTTGGCGCGCGCTGAAGAAAACTAGTGGATAGTCATAGCATTCTTGGCTACAGTAGCTTCGAATTTTTTATCCACGCAGGGGGAGGGGAAATGACACCTTTTGGGGAAGTATACGAGAAAGTTTAGGAGAGATCACTCTCGCTGGTTTCATTTATTTCTGAATAGTCCTTTCCTATAAAAGTAATTTCATATCATATAACATATAAATGAAGCTGTAGATGTCAACTGATTTTTTTTTCTGATATGCAAAAAATATAAATATTCCACTTTTTGTAATGAACGTAGGTATAATTTTTGTAAAAAAGAGTAAATAATGCTTTAATAATTTTATAGTAATAAATAAATGATAAGTAATACATGTTTAATTACATACAAAACTAAGAATTTAAATTTTGTTACGCATGCACAACTGTGTAATGCAAAAAAAGAGTCGTTAATTTATTACATTTACTCAATTCTTATGAGCTTCTCATTTCGATTGCTTGCTTGGAAGGAAATGATTAATGCATTAATATTGCCACACAAATAATATAAGAGCGAAAACGGATATTTTACATGGAAATCTATAAAAACAATTTTATGAGAATGACCAAACTTTTTTTCCCTCAGTCACATATGCTTATTACAGAGTTACATAACCGCTTGTGTCAAATGCAAATGAGTCATTTATTATTACAGACACCAATTGTAGCTTATGTCGCCAAATGAGAGAAACACGCCAAGGTGAATGACTTGCAAGCTTTGATGTTATTCTCTCTACTCGATCTTTCGAGATGTTATGCTGAAATAATATGCAGATGATTGTTGAATTTTTAAAAATGTTTGACTGAAAGTTTATTGCATGCGTAATAGGATAAATAAATATATTTTTTTAAAAAGCAATAAAAACATAGAAATATTATTTTGAAGTGAAGTTTATCTCTACACTGACCATTTTTTATCAGAATCTATAAAGATATGTCCGGAATATAGGTAAAATAGAATTTTTATTTTTATTAAAATAAATAAAAGTAAAAGTAAATTTTGCTTTTGAACTTGATATTTTTTTACGTGAACTTTGAAAGCTATTATTATTTCAAAAGTTTTTCTTTAATAAACACTTTTCTGCTTTCAAGCGAAAATTGTTACAATCTAATTTCTGAGTTAAATATCCATTATTTTAAAATGGTATAGACGTAAATGATAGAGGCATTTGTCAAGTTAAACAGAGATAGCGAAAAATAAATAAATCCTTGTAAGTACTGAATAAAGTAATTAACTTAAACTATAGATATAATAAAAAGTTTTAAACAATTAAAACGCATGAATAGTAATTAAAGTGACGAGACATCCCGGATTTACTGGGACATCCCGATTTTGAATAAAATGCCCCAATTGCCCTATGTTTTAAGGAATTATACAAAGTGGGTCAAAAGTCCTTGACACATTTCAAAATTTAATAAATAATCAAAAAATTGCAATATCGGTGTGCGGTTTTCACTAAATTGCATTACGTGGCATAATTGTTTTTGCCCTAAAGAATAGTCCAATATTATGGCCACCGCATTTTCCAGATTTAACTTCTCTTGACTTTTTTTGTGCGGAAATGTCAACGACAAGGTTTACTCCTCTTGGATGACGAACATTGAAGAATGAAAAGTACGAATCACGCAAGTATTTAACACTAGTCCACAGTCTACCTTAGAAAGTACGGATTGAACACGACTATCGTTTAGAAGTGGCTCGAGATACTTGTGGTGGCCATATTGACTTGTGGTAGTCATGAAGAGTAATTTTGTATTTTGCAGTGTAATGTGTTTAGTAGTGATAAAATTACTGCATTGTATTGTTATGAACTGTTATTATCTTTGTATAAGTCGTATAACGTTTTTTTAAATTTTTATACTGTTTGCGGTACAGACATTTATTAAAATTTAATTTCTAATTTATTAACTATTTGTATGGCAAAATACTTTGACACGTAATGCAATTTTGTAAAAACCGCACACTGATATCACAATTTTTTGAATATTTATTAAATTTTAAAATGTGTCAAGGACTTTTAGCCTACCCTGTATTTAAAATTTGAAATAAATAGTTTTGCTTAAAATTTTAAAACAGAAAGATTAAACAGATTTTAAGTTTTTAAAAATTAGCTTCTGAATGCTTTGTTGCCAACTTCAATGCACATAAAATAGGGTAATTCCGTTTTGACGAATAAAGGCAGATCAGTATCGTAATCCCTTTGGATGATAGTATTTTTACTTTCTCGTATACAAAGAGAAAATATTATAATCGTCAAAAAATCCGAACTCGAGATTTTGACGAATCTCCACATTTTAGACCTTCCCGAGTCCGAAAAACACATTTTTGAATTATATCTGTCGGTGAACACGATAACTCGAAAACTATTAGAGCTACTGGGATGAAATTTGGTATTTGATCTTGATATGTAATTTGTAGGTTTCTTTCAAATTTTGGACAAAATCCGTCTACGGGAAGTCTGTCTGTCTGCGGTTATGTGAACACTATAACTCAAAAACTTGAATAGCTAGAAGGATAAAATTTGGTAAACAGTTTAATCATCATGAATGTAGGTCCCTATCAAAATTTGGACGAAATCCGTCAAAGGGTTGATGGTCTGTCGGACTGTATAATCGCATACTTGTAAAAATTATATCTCCTAAACCCTTTGGCTTAGATGAATAAAAATTGGTATGACGGTTGCTAATATTGAGTATAGATCTGTACGCAAATTTCGTTTCAATCGGTTAAAAGAAAAGCGTTCAAATTGCATATTCATTTTTCCCCTTGAGTACTGGAAGCAATATCTGCGCATGCGCAAGTTATTCAGCGATAGCGAACGAAGTCATTTTCTCCTGTTTTCTTTTAGCTAACGCACTTGTTAGAGTGTGATAGAAAATAAATATTGCTTATTTTTATTACATACGCATTTCTTTGAATATGATTCTTCACCTAAATATTTTACAATCACTATAATCTACAATGAAAAACCTTCTGATAGTCATTGCATTCTGGGTTACAGTAGGTTCGAATTTTTTATCCACGCAGGGGGAGGGGAAATGACAAATTTTTGAGAAGTATACGAGAAAGCTTAGGGGAGGCCACTTCAGCTGGTTTTACGTTTAAGTGAATGGTGTCATTAGTGTCAATGACAGTGCACTGTTGAAGTGAAATCGATGCAGTGAAACTTGGCTACTTCGAACGTTTTCAATACTAACTCATTAGTAAGTCGAATTTTTTTTCTGGACCTTTGAAATTCCTATAAACATGATGTCTATATATCGTTTCTAATTCAAATTTATCTTGCTTTGTTCGAAGTAAAAAATTAAAAACTGTAAAAAATTTAAAAAAATGTTTTTATTTTGCAATTGCTTTCGTTAGTTAAATACATCCAGATCTTATGTCCACCTAATGTTTTATTTTGGGTGATGTGATTTCTTTCGGTTAGCTTCCACTTTTTAACATGCAGGTCCTCTACCCTTCTAAGTGAGCCTTCTTAATGAATGTTTTTTTTATTAAAATTGTATTTTAACAACTAGATTTTTAATTCTAATAATTGTTGCTTTTTTTGTAAAAATTACTGAAGTGTCATTAATTTAGGAGTTTATTAGTATTTCCAAAATAGTAGCATAAATCTTTATCGCCATTTATAGCTTTAAAGTTATATTGGTTCGTTTTCTCTCAATGTACTTATTTTTAGAACCCTTTTTTCTTTTGGAATTTTTCGATTAATCAAATTTGTTCTGTGGTCATCCCGTCAGCTTTGAATTAGCCAAATCCCACAGTATTAGTAAATTTGAGGTGGCATCGATATTGAAAAGTTTCTACCCAAAATGACCAGACTCAAATTAGTCGGAACAGTTCCATTTTTTGACACCTGGGTTCAGTTTAAAAAATTATCCGCAAGATTCAAGAAGAATCTCTTCAACGGTTTTTTATCTTTTTGGAACCAGAAAACTCTTACATTTTATGCCCAAAACGCGAAGAAAAATCAATTAATTAACAATTGTTTTTATTATATTTCCTTAAGTAGATTGATCTGCTTTAGGACGTGATATAAATTTATTAATATTGTTTCATTAGCGGTTATTAGAATTCCAGTTCCAAGAAAACTCAATAATCTGTTCGTTTGGAAAACGACCCAATTACAAGAACGACTCCATTATTTACAGAGAAACTTGCCTAACGCAGAAAACCACACTTTTTTGAGAATATTACGTCACAACCGACTTAATGAGCGAGTACACTTTGAATCATTTCGTAGTCAAAGCATGGTGAAATTCTATTCGCCGATTTTGCAACATCATTTTCATACATGAATAAACCAAGCGCGTTCATCAGATTTGGCGTTACTAAACAAATCACGCAGAAAAAAACTATAATAAATAATCACCGAATCATGTATACAGTTTGTCGGTTTAAATCGCTTTATCAGCTGATAACCTCCACCGAGGCGTGAAGTACTTGTAGTTCGAATTCGATACGAATTCTAGATTCATAACGCCGTGTTGGTGTTCCTGATGGTTCTGTGAAATACTGGATGAATTAATCCATGACACGACAAAAGAAACGCCTGTGGGGTGTCGATAGGTGCGGCTTTTTGTTCCAACTTGTTCTCCAAGAAACCCAACCACCTGTCATTTCCTTATCCCCAACTGGAAAAAAAGAATCCAGACGGATTTATTAATGTTGCGTTCGTTCGTATTTTCCAAGTTTTAGATATTTATGGATTAACCTCCGGAAAGAAGGAATCCGGGAAAATGTTGCTGGAGTTGGTGACGGATGTCGGTAAAAATGTTTGTTGCGAGGTACAAAAAGGTATGTTGATTGCACAAAATTTCTTGATTCATAATGTTCAAATTGGAGTAAAACTATGGTGATCAGAAATCTCAGATTAGCTGGGACCAGTGGCGAATCCAGGGGGGGGGGGCTATCGGGCTACAGCCCCCCCCCCGAGCGAAGCCAGAATTCTTGATTTTATTTAACATAATTAAAACTGTTTTTTTCTTAATTTCCCTCTTTTTAAAAAATAATAAAAACGTTTCAACATTACTTTCTTGCTTAAGAGACTCAAAAATTTTCCTACTTTTGTAGTCATTCCACTTGTACTTGTGGCTTTGACGCTGTCGAAGACTTTTTTTGGCTAGTTATTTCATTGTAATTTTTATTAAATTATAGAAAGTATTGTATTTTTTTTATGATTCTTATTGTTAGGTGAGTCAAGTGTGTAAAATTAAAGAGTTTTGGTTTACTTTAGCCTTGAGGTTTGACATTCATCACAACGATACAAAGTTTTTATGATCTCAGACCCCCCAGACCCGAATCCTAGATTTGCCACTGGCTGGGACAGTTCGGTCCTTTCCTTGCTCCCACAATTTGAAGATATGTCCCGAATCTCCGATTTGGAATAAAATGCCCTCCTATTTTTACTTACCAATAGTTATTTCATATTTAAAAATTTCAATATTAACTGAAAAAAACAATCTCCAGTAGAAATTTCGTTTTCAGAAGTTATTTAGGTTTTTATTTACGGTGACATATCGTCGCTTAACAAGTAACATCACCTATCTCAATTTTTTTGAAATTTCACACAGGAAGAAAATACTCAATGTTTCGCAACAAATAACGAATATTTCTTTCACATCTATTAGAGACTAGAAAATCACCCGTCATGGTATGACGGGTGAAAATAGCCTCTTCATTCGAGAGATTTCCCGTCAAATTTGACGTGTTTAAATAGATATATATGCGAAAGAAATGTTTAAAATTGATTGAAAACAAATAAAATAAACATATGTTTTATGACGGGAAATATTTTTATTTGCATATTATTTACATATTCCTTTATTCAAAACACCTCTTGGTAAACAACATTCCGTGTGAAGTATTTTTCGTTGTTTAATAATTTTATTATAATTCAATAACCATGAAATTCTCAGCTTGTCAAACGCAAGTTAAAAGTAAAAATTTCAAAGGAATTCTTTTTCGAAATTCTAATCAAAACAAAGCACTTCTCTGCTTGTCAAACGTTGCCAAAAAATATTATCAAATTATATCATCACGATTGCAATAACTAATCAGATGCATGGTGTCGTCCAAACTATATCAAGCGCATGATATGCCACTGACGTGATTTACTATTTTCTATTCAAAAACGGAAATTAATTTGAAATATATAATTAGTATAATTTAAAATTTCTCGCGAACTATTGATCGTAGCGAGATAAATTTTATATCAATCGATGGAAAATTTTATTTCCCTATTTTAGAGCTATTAAATTTGAAATTAGGACAACAATTACTCTTTTAAATTTAAAATTACTGAAATATGGGCTCTCTAACACTGAAATAATGCTGTTTAACGTTTCGCAGTGCTATGGCGCAAGTTTTATTGTTGGTGACGCCAGAGCGTTACATGACAGATCTGGGCAGACAGATCTGGACCGAAAGACAGATCTGGGCTATTATATTAGTAATATGCGGTCTTATGTTTATATCAAATGTGAAAAAAATCAAGAAATACTCGCATATTTACGGATCCTACTATGGTTTCGATTGAGGTCGCTTTTCATCGGCTCTCAGCGTCACGTGACTTCGCTTGCTTCTGAATGATGTCATAGGAGTGCGCTTAGTTTGGATTTCGATTTTTGTCTTAGCTATTGTATCATGGAAACACCAAAATTATCTTTTAATTACGATTATTTAGATATTTCTAAAGGGAATGATGAATTCAAGATAAAGATAAGTTTGGTTCCTCCATGATACAATAGCTAAGACAAAAATCGAAATCCAAACTAAGCGCACTCCTATGACATCATTCAGAAGCAAGCGAAGTCACGTGACGCTGAGAGCCAATGAAAAGCGACCTCAATCCAAACCATAGTATGATCCGTAAATATGCGAACTACTCGTTATTGGTTGTGAAAAACTGATTAGTTTCTTCCTCTTTGAAATTTCAAAAAATTGAAATAGGTGGTTTTGCTTGTTAAGAGACGATATGAACTACAATCGCAAAAGACGACTTTAATGTTTTTTTCTCCATGTTGGATTTTTCTTCACTTCTATGTTTCCTAAAATACTAAAGCATTTAATTTTTTGTACTTGTTTATCGTTATGTATTTGATAAAAAATGTGATGCAATAAAAATTCAGTTGCTTAATCTTTTAATATACAAGATATAAAATAAGGTACAGCTAAATTTCCTCAATTTTTACTATATAATACAGCAAAAAATTTTATGTTTAAGTGAATATTAGATGTGCCATAAAATCTATGCAGGGTTTTATATAATATATTTCAGTGAATCTACAAATAAAATGTGAAACAAAAATATTCATTTTCGAAAAAGTAGCAGGGAATTTAAATTTAAAAATATTTTTCAAAAAAATTAAATTAAAAAATATTTTAAATATGTTTATATATTTAAAAAATAATTGAAAATATATTATAACAAGCAGATAAAAAGATTTAGTTAACAATTATTTTTATAACAAGAAGATCAAAAATAATTTTTGTGTTTTTGTTTTTCCTCTTTGTTTTGAAATAATGCTTTTTAATGTACTGTAATCTCTTTTGTCTTTTGTTGGGAAATTTCGGGCTAATAGAAGCTATGTTTGGCGTAATGCAAGCTTTCTAAAGAAAAATTTGCCAATTCTTATTTTGAATCCATTTCGAATAAAGTCCTTAGCCCTTGATAAAATGGACTAGAATGGATTCCTTGTTTGTTTAATTCGATTCCCTCTGAGTTTATCTTAGTTTTTTGGCTTTCGTTGTAAGATATTGATTTCCATTTTTCTCTTCAAGGTGCTTTCATTTGTGTGTTAAGGTTCAATACTTCAATTATCTTTTTTTAGTAAAAATCTATACAAAAAATGTTTAGAAGAAATCGTGTCCCCTTTACTGCCTTGTTCCCGGATTTTTATTTATTTATTTGTCTAGGAGTGCCAAACTAAACCATCATTACTAAAATATCCTAAACTGAAGTGCCATTATTTATCGTTTTTGTTAAATTATAAGTTCTTAACGTTCGATAAGGGAATTGATTTAGTAATATATGCCTGAAGAGTTTTATTTTAATTTGAAATATAATTTTTTATCTTACTGCCCACATGAAACTATGTTTTTACATAGTCTGGCATAGTTATACATCTGGCGAAAAATATCAACGTTGAGAAACAAATTCTTTAAAATTCAAGCAAAAGATTATGAAAATTTTCCCCTTAATATTACGATATTTTTATATTTTACATCATGAATTCGAAATTGTCTCTACTCTCGATGCGAAAATTGAAAATATTATCTAGAATTTTTTAATTACTTTCGAAAATATAGCAGATAATTTTTATATTCTCAAAATCTTTGAAAATGGTAAGTTAGCATCCTATTATCATAATCAAAAATATTTTTAAAACGCTGCACTTTTCTTATAAATTGTTTTCGTTAACACACGCAGAGTTTAAGGTCTGTTTTTCTGCATTTTGGAAAAATGCCTTTCTGAATTAATTATTGATGAAAATCTTTTTACTGCAGCACTGAACTTAACCATGAATCTTTAAATTATGCACTTACGTACTTAATAGATAAAAGTTTTTAAAAAGTAAAGATTTACTTACTTAACAATCGCTGATGTAAAGCGGTTTGAATATTAAGAAAGTGAGATGTTAAGAGGAAATGTGGGTGACACAATAATTTCAAATTATATATATTCATCATCCCTAACTTGTTACTTCATCTCAAATTTTAAGTTTAACTTTCAAAATAACACTTTGAAGCTTTTTGTGAAAATTTTTACCGGCGTCATTTAAAATTTTCTTCTTTTTCAAATATATTTCTTTATCTGTTATTTGTCGAGTTATTTTTGGATCCATTGATTAGCCATGAAAGTGAAAAGCTTCTAACTCAATTTTTTCGGTAATTTTCTTTTATATATTTGATTGAAATTTACTGGATGATGAAAATATTGTAGAAAAATTCATTCCATGGAAAATAAAAGTTGAGTTGGCAATTCATGTGCCATGATAAGTGCAGCTGCACACGTCATCTAATTGTACGTTACTGTACGCTGTGCTTTGACTTCA
>BGPR01000498.1:174091-199017 GCA_013235015.1 Araneus ventricosus | reverse complement strand
CACACGTCATCTAATTGTACGTTACTGTACGCTGTGCTTTGACTTCACGCCCTTTTCATTTTTTTTTAGTGCGCGCAATGCATTCCAAAATTAAATTAGGACTGTTTGTTTTTCGTATATTACGAGTGTACGAGCTGACTCCTTTGAAGGAATTTTTTACGTAATTATTTCTAAAGTAATAAAAACTTTTAAGTTTTAAACTACTCCTATAAATAGCATGATAATTTTTTGTTTATTGTCTGCATTATGAACCTAAAAACCAGTTTGAACACAGAATTTTTTGGCAAATGGAAAAGTGTCAACTTTCAACTATTAAGACATTTAAGACTTTGAGTGCTCTTGTCATAGTAATCAAACAAGAAATGAAAAATGATTGCAATGCTCCTGCCCTCAAAAGATTTTTTTTTTCTTTTTTAGGTTATTTGAAAAATCGCGCGGCACGAGCGCATATTGACAATGGTCACTTTTATTCTTACTAATATTCTTTAATTTATTTATTTATTTTAAAGAAAAGCACACTACAGAGAAAACTCCATTTACAGAGGGCTGACAAACACACAAAGAACAAAAGTCACAATGAGTAAAAAAAAAATATGCCTTAGAAAGCAAAAAGTAGAACACAGAGAATACATAAAATCATAAAACTTATGCAAACGTATATATAATTAAAAACGAAAACACATAATCACAAAACTTTAAGACACACTATGACACCAAAAGCCGTATTTTTTTTAAAATTTAAAGTTCATTTCCAAAAAGTAAGGGTCAAAAAGTCAAAACAAGCAAACACCGAGTCTAACAAAAAAAACACCAGGAGTTAAAAAGTTTAAAAACGTAAATACACACTTGAGATTTTAAAAAAAATGCAACACTTCAGATAAAAATAAATCAAACACGGCGCCAAAAAACTGGTCGAATACATAAGAACACGGAAAATCAAATAGCATAAAAATCTAAAATGTTGTAGAAAGGCAAAATAAAGCATATCATGTATTTAAAAGATTTAGATACCCATTATATCTTTTGCCTTGATTTGGAAGGAATTTAATTAATAAAAGTTTCAATAAAACACTATGTAGTTAGAATTAAATTTATCTATTTTCTCTGTATTCCTCTAAATTCCGGTATTTACTATTAATCAATTAAAATTCCCAAACTGATTTGGAGGGCGGTGTGGCTAAAATCAGTAAAGTTGAATCCCGAATGCAAAAAGGTTGAGAACCACTGCATTGAATGATATCTTTCACTTCAAAACCTCATCCCATAAAAATGCTAATTGGCATTCCTTGTTGCGAAAGGGAAAGAGACGGGTTTACGATCAGCTGCCGTTCCGATCATTATTACAGCATCCGATATTTATTTTCTTATCGGATCTATTTTTAGGCGGGTAATAATATCGCGAGATATAATTAAAAGAATTACTCCTCCCTTGAACAATAACCGAGCCAAGGTTAGGCGGCGACTACCCTGCCAGCTGGCATGCGCTCCCGAAGCGCCCACATTCGGGATCGGATTCGGCACAAAGGGGAGAAGATGCCTGCGGGAGAATGACGAAATCGCAACTCGGAAGAATTTCCCTTCCGCTATGAATCTCTTTATATTTAATTCGAAACGACTTTGGAATAGGAATGGCGGTTATTGAGAAAATAACCGGTTTTCGGTTATTCAGTTTTTTCACCTCCGGTTTAAGCTGGCGGTTATAACAGCTCAAAATAACCGGTTTTCGGTTATTCAGTTTTTTCACCTCCGGTTTAAGCTGACGGTTATAACCGCTCAAAATAACCGGTTTTCGGTTATTGAGTTTTTTCACCTCCGGTTTAAGCTGGCGGTTATAACCGCTCAAAATAACCGGTTTTCGATTAAAGAACAAACGCCGTTTCTAGACAAAATTTTTTATCAATGTTGTTTCTACAGGAAATCAATCCATTGGCCGATACTTCTCTGTTCATAAATACTCTTTCAGTAATCCGCCAACCAACAGACGTCCCGAGGAAGCTGTTGTCGTTGATTGGCTAAGATGATGAAATTCAAAGCTTCATAACTTGGCAAATTTTAGTCTAATCGAACCGAAAATCGAGCTTGTCTACCGATCCGGGTTTTTTACCCTGTTATTGGATTTAAAAAATAATCGGTTATAACCGGGACAAAAAAAAAAACTAACCGAAAAAACCAGTTAACCGAAACTTTAAAAACCGGTTTTCGGTTAAAACCGGTAGGTTTTTCCCATCCCTACTTTGGAAACCAGACTACTCCAATCATGTTGCTTAATGTTTGTTTTGTTTCATACGACCGATGAAAACTAAAGATCTGGTGGAAATCCGGGAGTGAGGTTCAATCCTTGGTTGGATGAAACGTGCCTTTTAGCCATCATTCCTTCCTCTACTAAGTGCAGATAAATTTTAGTGAAAAAACTTGCGCAATCTATTTACATGAGTAAGCAAATTCAATAGCGAAAACTATCTTTAATTAAGTAGAATGTATCTGTATTTCTTAAACAAGTGCTTTAAATTAATTATTTTTCCTTAATTTTTTTATGCTATATATATTTTATTTTCAATGAGAGTGATCATATTTACCTACTTTGAAATAGCGGAAAATAATATAAACGTGAATAGCAGAATCCTGCATTAAGAAATCCAACTCCCTTCAATTTGAATACTTACCGACCTGTAATTAAATTAATCTTGAATAGAAATCTGGACCAATATTCTTAAATACAAGTTCGATTATATTTCGGGAAAAAACTGCATTTATTAATTTTTTTCAAATAGTATGTCACCAATTTTTGAATATTTTCTTTGGTTAGAGTATTATCTTTTTAATACAGTAAAATAAAATTCTGGCGACTTTGATGGTTCTTGGTTCTCTGTTTAAAATACTGCCTGCTCTTGATAAAATTGATATCCTTAACCCATTTAGGTCGTATTTTCTTTGCTATCTAATAAGATGATCCCTCCTGTTTTGGAAAGGGGCAGTCGTTTTCTTTCATCTAAGAAGGCATAGAAAACTTGAGATGCTTATGGATTCTACGTAATTTTTGTGTCAAATTATAAAGCTAATTAATGATTAAATTTTAGTTTATAAGCCTAAAAATGCGATAATTCGATGCACGTCAATGTGACGGGAGCGACGGTTAAAGGGTTAAATCTACCAATTCATTTAACAACCCAATAAGACGACGTATCCTGCTTGGGGCGCTTGTTGTTATTTTAATCCATATAAGAATGTAAGGAACTCCAGAAATACTTTAAGCTTCATGACGGACAGATAAACCAATAAAGCCAAAATTAAAAAGGAGGTAATACAAGCAATCCTAGAGTAATTTGAAGTAAACGAAAAGCAAACAACAAAACAAGGAATCCATTCTAGTTCACTTTTTCAAGGGCTAAGAACCATTCGAAATGGATTCAAAAGAATATTTAGGGAATTTTCTGTAAGAAGCAAGCCTATTTTAGGCTAGGACTATGTTTTGTTGTTCGCTTTTCGTTTACTTCAAATTACTCTAGGATTGCTTGTATTACCTCCTTTTTTGATTTTGGCTTTATTGGTTTATCTGTCTATTGTTCTCTGTTTTTTGTTTTGCTGCTGCAATGGCGCGCATCTTAATTTTTCTATCTTCATTTCTTTTTACAATTAAATTCTTTTGTTCTTTTAATTTTTTGTATGATAATAAAAAAATTTATTCTTGTTCCAGTTTTAATTCTTGCTTTCTTTTATAAATAACTTTCTAAAAATTTTTAAATTTTGCTTTATTTTTCTTTCTTTTTGATTGTTTGCATATTAAGCTGCATGAGTCATTTTTGTCTTTTCAATGAATTGCTACTTTGTCTTATTTAAATTCTGCAATTCACTGCACGAGTCAAAGGCATCATTGTGTGCGAAGGGGTAATAGAATTTCGAAAGTATATACAGTTGGAGAGTTAAGTTTATTTGTTGATATTGTGCATTCTGATAAGTTCAGTTTTTGCTTCAAAAATAAAGTAATCATTATCCTAATACTACTCTTAGTTTCCGTAACTTTAATTTTTATAAATAAAAATAGAACTTAAGACTGAAAAAAAAATTATTTATTCAAAAATTTATTCATCATAAAACAATCTTTAAAATTGATCTAGTTAGATTGTATGCCGTCAATGTCTTTATATTACGAGATTTTTCGAATTCTTTGCAACTAATGCTTAATGCTTAGCTCGATGATTATCAGAAATATTTTACTCCTTCTGACCCATAATAATAGTAGCAAACGAAAATAAGTACAGAACGCAACATTTATTATCAAAAAACTAGATTAAATTAAACAAATTAAAAATATTACTCCTAATTTTTATTTTGAGTGTTCAGATAGCTTCTGGATTTTTCAATAATTTCGTTACTGCATTTTAAACTTGTAGGTAGGATCCCTCGGCTGCGAAGCCTTGCTTTCCCTATATGCGTGAGCTTAATGAACTGGACAATCGCAATTCGATCTTTGCTTGAAAATTCTCTTTTTTTACTTTCTCGTATACGAAGTATACAAAGAGAAAGTATTGTAATCGTCAAAAAATTCGAACTCGAGAGTTTGGCGAATCTCCACGTTTTAGGCCTCCCTGAGTCCGAAAAACACAATTTTGGAATTATGTCTGTCTGTATGTCTGTCTGTCTGTGAACACGATAACTCGAAAACTATTAGAGCTACGGGGATGAAATTTGGTATGTGGTCTTTAAACATAATTTGTAGGTTTCTATCAAATTTTGGACAAAATCCGTCTACGGGAAGTCTGTCTGTATGTCCGAAGTCATGTGAACACTATAACTGAAAAAGTTCAATAGTTAGATGGATAAAATTTGGTACACAGTTTTATCATCATGAATGTAGGTCCGTATCAAATTTTGGGCCAAATCCGTCAAAGGGTTGACTGTCTGTTGGCCTGTATAATTTACTATTGAAACCAATCCGCATCTCCACGCGCATGCGTACTGGAAGCAATCTTCTGTGCACGCGAAAGGAGCGAATTACGTCAGTTTGTCCTTGAGACGGCAAGAGTGAAACCTAGCGGTGTGCGATAGATGCATTTTAAGCGGTACGCATCGCTTTGAATTTGATTCTTCACCTAGATATTTTTCAATCAGTATAATGAAAAACTTTCTGATAGTCATTAGATTCTGGATAACAGTAGGTTTGAATTTTTTTAGCCACGCGGGGGAAGGGGAAACGGCACCTTTTAGGGGAAGTATACGAGAAAGTTTAGGGGAGAACACTCCCACTCGTTCGTCTTACTTTTACAATGGATTGATATTCAACTGAAATAAAACAATTGATTTCGATCAGCGGATGAAATTAGAAAAGTATTTATAATTCGTAATAATTAGGTTAACCTAAAACTTGAAATATGTGTCAAAACAAACGACAGATGTCATGGAACATTGATTTTGATTGAAGGCTTCGTAATTTTGCGCTACAACATAACTTGCAGCTGCATTCGCCAATAATTCCCGTTTAAATATTCTCATGCTATTATTATTATGGGATTGAGGTAGTAACAATGTTCCGACATTACAAAAGATCCTTCCGTCTTCTGCTTTTACTTCTTTGTCTATGATTTCTTGTCGGTGTATGAGGATCTACGATCGAGTGAATGGATTCAGTCCATAGTCACGTGACAAACGTTAAATGCTCAGCGTCAATTTATTTTTGAAATCCATTCTTTTTGTTTATTCTATTCCATATTACAGAAGGGCGCGACCTCACAAGACAGCGCACCGTTAGATTTTAGAGCACATTGTCAATTATATTTGTAAGCGAGAGTGACATCACGTTAATTTATTCAATTTTTACTATCAATTCTTCTCTTTCTGTTGCCGAAACCCTGTCAAAATAAGTTTCATTTAGCACCAAACTCAATAAAATTTTACTTGTTGGTAATTAAATAAAACCTTTTTTCAATATTAAACAGTAATTTTCTTATTTTCAAATGCTGGTATTATAATTATCTGTGAACTTAGTTTCTGATTAAAATCCGCTAACGCACATCTTCCTATTTATAGAACAGTTACATTTCATTTCCGTGGCTAAACCAAATACATTCGAATTTTTCTTTCCGCTTTATCTCTCAAATCATTTTTAGTAATTGATATATACCACCAGTTAACCAGATTTGGAAATCAAAGTGTTACCATTTTGAAATTTTCTTTTTTTTCCTCTTTGATTTATTTTTGAGGTGATAGGTACAAGGAACTAAAAAAATAATCTTTCTTTTTTATATTTACTGTTTTAAAAAATCTTTTAATATACATGTGTTAAACAGTTGTTTAAAATGATTTTCTACAGATTTTTCGATTATTTTTTCTTTCTTTAAAAAAAAGCCGACCTCTTCACCCAATTTTTTTTTCGAATTTAGTTTTATTTTTAGTTTATCTTAATCTTAGTGTTGTAAGCATAATTTAATTAAAATTTATTGAAATCTACGCTTTATATTAATTTGGGCGTTAATGGGATTTAATATGGCAGAAATAGCGAGTTGTGCCTGCTAGTTGATTAATTTTGGATTTTACTATTTATATGATAACAATCAATTATAAATATTTAGTCATTCAGCATTAAAACTCGTCTGTTCCTTTCTTTAAAACTCTTCAAAATGTTCTTTCAAAGTGATAACGCGATAGTTAATGTTGCCCCTTTGACAGAATTTTCAATAGCTGCGGCTAGCAGGAGCTGAGAACATCATTTATCAAGACGTCGATATTTCAAGAGCTTGTTGGCAACGCAACCAGCGCCATCCATTCTACAGAAAAAGGAAATTCCAGCGATAACATTCAATCTAAGGATGTACTTTGAGAGCTGCCAAAAAATAAATTTGACGATTCAGTCTCACTCAAAAAAGCAGAAATTAGAAATTTCGGATTGAAATGAAAGATTGCCAAGACTGATTGTATCATCGCGTTGCCATTCATCAAAATGAAACTTAAAGTGCCAAAAGGACAGTGAAAATACAAAGTTATTTTAAAATATTTTCAACAAGCCTATCACAAGTAAAAAGTCTTTTTATTTTTCAAGATTCATTTTTCTTGAAGTAGCTCTTCGTGAAATCAGAATATTTTTTACAGAAAGTAAAATTCATATTTCAACCACAATGAAGTGAATTCACGTGACGCCAATCACATGGCAAACGTAACTGCGCATGTCATATAACATGTAGCTACATGCCACATTACGCAGAGCTGCGACATCACATTCTTTTTTCATTCTAGAAAATACACAATGGACTTCAAAATGTTATCGGCACGGCGAATTTTATTCGAATCATGTGAGCATGAATTGATGCTATTGAAACAAATCATGTAAAAATTTCTTTTTATAATGCTGAAGTAAATCTTTCTGCTGTTCAAATTTTCTAAGCTAGAAGCTATATTGTTTGTTTCTCTAAAATACAATGCTTTTTTTTTCTCTCAGCATCCATATATTAACAGCAACATAAATTTATTTTTTAGAGAAATCTAATAAATTTTTATTTAAAAATGCACTCAGTCATCATGCATGTGTAGTTAATTTAGTCATGTCTTTAAATAGGAACCAAATTCGATTTCACTTTTCTACTTCATATCTATGCGACTGCATGCTGAAAAAAATCCCTTTCCCTTGCCTCATTTTGGGAATTTGTTCACTCACCAAATTTTATCCAATAACGCTTTCCTTCTAAGATTTCTCTAGACACGTTTGAGCCTTTCTAAGACCATGATGAATATTATCTATACTTATAAAAAGCAATGTTTGTGTGCGTGTGATGTCGAGACGAATCTATCGCACTTACAGCCATGAAATTTGGCGCACAGGTAGTCGTAATGGTGAATCAATGCACCTCGAAGCCGGAATTTTAAAATTTAATCTACAAAATTTTTTATTTAATGTTTTGTGTTGTTTTGGGTGATTTTTCGCACTAATTTCTTAATAGCATGACTTTGGATAACTGTACGGAAAAAAATAGATACACTATCGGAAAGAGCAATCGATTTCCGTTCTAATAAAGTTTATTTTGTACGTCTAACGTAATTTACTAAATTTTGAGAAATTTTTGAAAAATAATCACTTTTATGGTAATTTTCAGTTCAGATTTTTTTAAATTCTGGCATCCGACGTTCTAATAACGCTATTAATTTAAATTTTTTTTCTGCTTATGAATGGAACGTTTATGTCGGATTTAAAACTAGAACGGTTAAAATATCTTTTTCCGTTTTGTTTAAAATCAATTTTTTCCTGGTCAGTTCAAAGCGATTTTCCTTTAACGAGCATTCTCCCGCGGAAGTTTCTCTCCGGTGCTTTCCCAACATGCATTATTGCAATTTCATTGGCTGACGGTGCAGAGCGCAGGATAGGTCATAACCTTCAACTGAATGACTTCGATTATTATTTTCGGCAGTGTCTTAACGTGTTTATTTGTCTCGCATATTTTGCTTCCTGTATAATAATCATTTTCACGTTGTAATTTATTTTGTATCTTTTGTTTTGATTTTATTTAAAAAACTTTTTCGTGTCATTGTGGTTGTTTTTTTTTCTTCCATGTTGTTGAAGTCCTGATTCCACGGGCAACGCCATGCGCGTACTGCTAGTTACACTTCGAGAATGATCGGGGTAGAATCTTGCCCTTGCATTTAACTGATGTTTTTTAAAAATGGAATCTACCTCTTTGAAGAAACTGGACAAATAGAAATAAAATTTAAAGGAGATTCGAAACTTTTTGTCAATTAAGTTAGCACGGCTTGATAAATGCACTGTAGTATACGAATATTTTAGGTATGATTACCTTAAATATTTATATTTTTAAAAATTTACTCTTAATTATACCGAAAAGATAAAGTTTACTTGAAAATTTATTTAATATCGTCGCAACACGGTGTGTATAAATACAGAAACTAAAACAATGAAATGCATTGTTGTTAAATATATTTAAAAATAAAATTTATTAAAATTGGAAAAAAATTGTACGGAAATAAAATTGGTATTAGTTAAAATCTTTTTTTATTAATTTTTAAGTGATTTAAAAATGGTTTTTCTACTGAGAAAGAACAATGAAATTGCGATTAATTTTTAATTAATTAAAAATCGAATTAAAATTTTGAAAAACTCTTTCTTTGCTACCAATTAGTAACTATTTGGCAAATTATTAGTTGTAGGTCCAATGGTCTACTCTGTACTGTGTTTTTTTTTTATCAGGCATGATTATTGCCTCATGCATCATGCATGGAATTTAGAATTCTGGACTGTGCTTGCCAAAATTACGATTACGAAAGTTACGTTTTTACATTTTCATTTGCCTATATTTTGGAATAAAGCTTGGCTTGCTCTTATGCTAAATTTAACATTTTATACAACTCCCATAACTAGTAGAGACTAATCGTTTTAATTGTGCAACGCACCTTTTCCGTTGTTAAATGCAGATATAATGCATTTTATGAAAATTAGACCGGTAGTGTTTGTGTCAGAAAATAAAAGTGCTGATTAATACCCTATTAATACGCTCAGACACATTCGAAAACCATGTTTGGAGACAAAATTAATTAAAATTAGAATTAATAAGAATAAAACACGTTTAAAAAATACGCTTTTATTATTGTGCTAAAAGGCAGAAAATAATTATTTTTTGTCAAAAATCTGGAGCTTAAAGCAAAAATCATTAAATCATAAATATCCAAAGTTAATTGGAATTTTAATCATACCTAGCTTCATTTTTAATGAGCGCTTAATAATTGTATTTATTTTAATATTCATCGCCGCTTAATTTCCTTATAGTATAACTTTCATCGCCTCGTGCTGTAACGATTTTTGCTTTCGTCTCTAGATTTTTCATAAAGCATAATTTTTCTGAATTTTATTACACTAATATAAGAAGGCTATTTATAAACTTTCTTTTTCTTATTATTTTCTACTTTTCGGTAGCATAAATGTTATGGAACCTTGAAATGAATGTTTCTCAAGTTCGGTACCAGCTCAATGAAATTAAACAATTTACCAGTAATTATGTCATGATGATTTTAAAATATTGTATTGTTATACAGAACATACCACTTAAGAGAATAACTCTATCACATTATTAACAAAGTGAAAAAAATGATTACGAAATTCCATTCTTTCAAAAATGAATCAAGTAGTTCAATTAATGCGTGCGAAAAAAGGCAGAAATTAATACTCAGAAAAACATTGTATGTGTTTCGGCATTGCTTTAATCCGAAATTGTGCCTATAAAAAGAAACACGCAGAACAATAAACGAACTTTTATTGTAACAAAAATCAGAAGCGGTGACGTTTAAAGTGTTCAGTCTTGAGTTGAGTATGAATATATTCTGCTAAGCGGCAGATATGCATTTCCAGCGCAATTGCACCATTTTGCGCCAGTAAATTTTTGCAAACAACATATTTCAAGACTATTTTACACTTTCATAATTAAAAATCAACCGCGTTTGTTCGTTCTATATTTAAATATGTGTTCTTTTTCCTCTTCGTTCGAAATATATCATTTTTAATGTTCGCACCAAAAGAGAATCGCACCGATTGCCATCAATTATATGAAATTGAGACATTTATTCCCCGAACTAAATACTTCGTTGTTGTCTGGCGTTGCAAAAGCCGCATTCGGCGTGCTCTGATCGGATCAGTGTTGATGAAAAATGCGGCTCGTAACGGATTATTTCGTTTTGGAAGAAAAATAATCGTGAGATTTGGGAAATGTTACCGTTTTAAAAAATAAAATTGCGCGAAATTGGTTCTTGTTTCAGGAAGCGGTTTCCACTCCCAACCTGGGTTGCGATAAATCAAAGTAAGTAAATCTATGAAAATGCAACAATTCGTTTTTAAATATTTATTAATTTAAGTCCTTTTTATATTTATAATCTGCTATGTACTAAAGTGACATTACGTCCTCGATTATCGTAATAATTCCGATTTTAGACTCGTTGCCCCGAACTGTGAAAGAGTCCTGGATTTAACACGTTGTGTAAGGTATACGAATTAGATGCAAGCTAAAAAAAAGTACAAAAGCGGTTTTCACTCCTAACATGGGCTGTGATAAATCAAAGTAAGTAAATCGATGAAAATGCAACAATTCGTTATTAATTTAAGTCTTTTTATATTTATAATCTGCTATGTACTTGAGTGACATTACGTCCTGGATTATCGTAATAATTCCGATTTTAGACTCGTTGCCCCGAACTGTAAAAGGGTCCTGGATTTAACACATTGTGTAAGGAATAGGAATTAGATGCAAGCTAGAAAAAGGGGGCAAATCTTAACTTTGCTCGCTGTAAACAATGTATGAAACGCCGGCATTCTGTAGAATACCTAGGCATTTTATAAATGCCGGGCGTTTTTAGGCAAAGCATGAAATATGATAATTATTATATACTTTCCCTAGGCATTGTATATAATACCTAGGTATTCTATAAAATGACAAATGCTATTTAGGCAAAGTATGAAAAAAGGTCATGATAGACCATTATTTAAAAGACGTGTATTCCTCAAAAATGCAAATGCCATTTTGAAAAAATAATGGAAGAATGACATTAAAAACTTTCATTTTTCTTTACGTATTTTGAATAAAAGTTGAACAAAACAAAATTTACGCTTTTCTTATTAAAGAAAGCAAAATGAAATGTGAACCTACTTCTTGCACCAAGAAAAGAACAAGCTTTATACGCAAATTTTACGACATATCGTGCATCGTATTACATATATATATCATGTTATTTTACAAAAATAAAAGCAACTTTTATTTATGCTATCTGCATTTATTAGCCTAATAGTAAACAAAGATTTTATAGAAAAAATTGCACTTAAACATATAAAATAACGACATAATATATAATACGATGCAAAATTCAACTATGTCTTGCAAACGAGCGCCCGCTGGAAGGTTGATCATTTCATACATTGCCGGCTAGTTTTCGGCATTCTATGAAATGTCTAGGTATTCTATAGAATGCCGGATTTCATACATTGCATACCGGTAATATATGTACACACCATAAAAGAAAAAAAGTAAACGTATTCTGCAGAAATCTATTAACATGTCCAATTTATCTAAACTGGCACTCAAAAAAATTTGGATGTTGGGTAATTTGAAGGAAAAAAAACGTATTTTTACGTTTCCTGCCTCTAAAGTGTTCATCTGGATTTAAATAAAATGTCCCAATTTGTCTTAGATTTACTTTTTATATGTGCTATTTTTATCCTATTTTTATTATTTTTTCTATATTCTGTTTGTGTACCATTTGTATCTAATATTCTTAAGGTCGTGTTAATTGTTTTAAAGATTAATTCTAGTTAATTGAAAAAATTAATTCCTGAGGAATTATCATTTGCAATGTTTACTATGCATAGAATATAAATATCATTTATTTGATGAATAATCCCTTATCCAGACAGTAATTCTTTAGATTATTATTTGCACCCCTCCTAAAAATAAATATATAACTGACTTTTGTTCCGTTTCGTCGGGCATTTATGGACAGACATCGCTCTTTCGGCTCGCGTTTTTGCACCTGTATGACTATGACGGCGAACATCGCCAGTATTTCAGTTTTAAAGCCAAAAGAACTGCGTTTCGTGTGATGCATCAAAGAAACTTTCCACTTCTGTCTGTAATGCACCCGTTTCCATTTGCTCAATTGGTCGTCAAGCTAATTATTCTGGTATTCCTTGACGTTCAGGCAATCCTTGAAATCATTCTGCAGAAAGAAGAATCATTCTCCAACAAACCTGCTGTTACGCAATGCATAATCTGGGATGCCTAGTCTAAGAATGGTTTTCTTCAGTTCTAAAAATTATGCATTTTGACGTCATTAAGGTAGTTCTGATTTTAACCCCTTCTTGGTCGACGTCGCATGCCATACGTTCGGCTCTTTCGTGCCCCTACGCTATTTAAATTCGTTATTAAGTCAACGTAACAATTAATTTTAAATGCAAAACACACGCCCCTGAGCTATTTAAATCCGTAATTAAGTCAACGTAACAATGTTTTAAATGCAAAAATCGCACCCCTACGCTATTTAAATTCGTAATTAAGTCAACGTAACAATTAATTTTAAATGCAAAAATCATCTGGTCACGTTTAAACTTCTGAAGTATCCTTTACCATCTTAAATAGATTGAAATAATAAAAAATGTGTCAAATGTGCGGTGGAGGTTAAACAACGTAAGGCAAGGGGGTTGAAATGGATTATTTGGGTGGACAAAATGTAGAACCTTGTAATATATAACAGGAAGAGGAAATGCCGTCTTGGTGTTTTTCATAAGATAGGATGATAAATAGCTAGGAAACATCGAAAGGCATGGAATAAACTCACCGTCACTTAAAACCTAACTGTTTTGCCTTTATATAGTTTTATTTTAATGCTGTTTCACTTTTTTTGATATTAAGATAGGCACAGATGATTAGTTTGTTAGATGCATAATTTATCTTCTTATTTTGATATACAGTACAGGATGTACACATTTCAAAAATTAATTTCAAAAACTGAAAATGTTTGAATTACGGGCTTTTTAAAAATAAGAGCGCGTCTCAGAAAGATTTTTTTTCTGATAGGTAACGCGGCGTTACACCGTTCTAAATTTCTTACAGCGAGAAAATTCCGTACGCAATGGCTACCGACCAGCGGAAGCCGATGCGTGTTTTCTGGTTTGTTTTTTCAGTTTTTCTGGAATGTCACGAAAACTCTTCAGTTTTCACACTACATGTGAATTAACAAATTAAAGAGCTTAAAATTCCCTACAAATGCATGTTTTTATTTTTCTTCCAGTTTTAATATTTTCTCAGATAATGGGGCTAAACAAATTTTTGATTTCCAGTAATTTACGACCCCTAGACCACCGAAATGGCATGTTACCTATCTGAAAAACACTTTTTGAGATTCGCTCTCATTTTTTAAAAAAATTCATGGTTTCCAACATTAATAGTTTTTTAAATTAATTTTTGAAATTTGTCACTTCATTTGTGTACACCCTGTATATTACTGAATGGCTGTTTTTCAAGCTAACCCATTGAAACAACAAAATCATCACTGTTTCGTCTCCGTAAAAACGCAGACGTATTGAAAAACACAAATGGGTCTCTGACAGATTAAAACAAAAAGAAGCACAACAAAAATTAACGGAATCTCCTGTAACACTAACCGTACGTTACGGGGAATCACTTGTTCACCTAACCTTGACGCTCCACAAATAGATTCACCTATATCAATCGACTTTCCTAACAATTAGATAGTGAAAACTGCAAGATATATTTTTCGATCAATGACTTTTGATTCATTCAAAACCGATGTTAGTTGAAATAGATACGGTAAAGCACCGTTTATACGTCGATCAAGGGGCTGACGTAAAATTGAAATGTTTATAAACAACTTTGATTATAACAAATTTAAATAATCTTAAAGTTTTTGAGACAGTAATAGTATCTTAATGCATAGCAATGAGAACAAAAATTAATTAGAAAATCTATCGCAATAATGAGAAAAGTCATATCTTTATTGTATATCCTTGAGTACTAATTATACTTTCCTTATTTAATACTATTTATGTTCATACAGGTAGCGTTTAATTAACCGCTTAACTTAAAATTCCGAGAATACTCGTGCATCGAGTTATCGCATTTTTAGTCTTAAGCTAATTAATGATTAAATTTTAGTTTTTATAATTTGACACAAAAATTGCTTATAATACTTGAGACGTTTATAACGATGAATGAAAACGACCTTCTGCGATGAATGAAAACGACAGCCCCTTTCCAAAACAGAAGGGATCAACTAATTAAGATAGCAAAGAAAATGATTCAGTTAAGTGGTTAAAAAAACCCTATCTTCGTCTGACGTGCTGATTATCTGTGAATTTTAAGTTCATACTATGAATAGAATTAAGCTCAATGTTTTTTTACTAGCGTTTTGACAAACAAAATTAGTGCGAAGTCTTGCAGAGGAGTATATTGTACTTTTTTCCATTATTCTTCATCGTGTTATTCCTCCTGCTTTTCAGGAAAAGTTTTCCCCTTAAAAGGAACTGAAAAATAATGTCCGAGACAAAAAAAATTTCCAAATTTTAGAAAGAGGAAAAACTAGGGTTGCCATACGTCCCGTGTATACATGATTGTCACCGTATTTCACTACAGTAGAGTCTCGATAATTCGAGTCTCGATTGTTCGAGTTTTCCATAAATCCGAGTTAGTGAAAAAAAAATTAGTTTTGCTCCCAAATAATGACCAACACATACACAAAACATGTGAAATAATTACTGCATCTGGTTTTTATTGGTGTTCGACGGGTCATATGTCCACTGCGCACCCCGAAGTCGCCTGCAGAAATGACCCTCCCAAAAAAAAACAGGATATATATAAGATCAAGACATAGGCGCAGTGTGTTTAAACAAAAAACAACTGACAATCATTTTAAGATGTAATTAACTTGCTGCTATCAACAGTTATGTTATAAAATGCAAGTACATTTTTCATTTAAATATACTACACTGAAATTTAAAAATTGCTTTTATTTTCATTTATTTATTTATTAAATTTTATGATTTCGATAATTCGAGTTTTCGATAGTTCGATGTAGGCCCGGTCCCGTCCACCTCGAATTATCGAGACTCTACTGTACTCAGTCCCGTATTACTATTTGTCCCATTTCCTCCCAAAACTCTGCGGACGAAAGAAACAGGTTGACAATGGAGACAACTGAAGCAATTTTGATTTGCTGTTATAAGGTTTTGCGCTCAATTTTATAATTATGCGAAAGAAGAAAATTATTAATTAGGAAACCAAAATCAACTTTAAAATATGACTGGGGTAAAAAGGGTCAGCCTTGCATTTTTTTAATTATTCTACGCGTTAATTTTATTAGATTTCTTAAATTTTAATATTTTTTAATCAGAGTAAAATAAACCATTACCTACTCACTTTTTCATGCTTTATTTATCTAGCATTTAAACGTCTCGTATCAGTGCTTGACAATTATGGCAACCCTACGTATAACCGAAGGTCCGCGTCGTATAAACGAAGTACTCTATCATCACAATGGTTACAAATAAACGACGTATAAATGAGAAACGTATAAACGGGGCTTCATTGTAATTTCAATGTCAAATAACGAAACTACTGCATTTACATCTATGCTTCGATTTTCTTATATTCTGCTGTTGTTGATTGATATGACTTTGTGAAAATTTTAATAGTCAGCATTTAAACGCCTTATTTTGAATTGAACAATTTTTGTTTTTATTTTTGAAACATTTTCTCCCGCAATATCCGAAATAGCAAGGGAAACATCTAACAGGCTGGAATAAATTTTAAAGACATGAGTAACTGCATCTATTTTTGGCAGGATGACGCATAGTTGTTTCTTCATTCTAAAGACAATGTGTATTGTGCGGTGATGAGCTAATTTGTTTATTTGAGGTGGGGAAATGCCAACCACAAATGAATAAGTCACCTGTATTCATCGTGACTTCGAATGGATCTTTTCACAGAATAGAAGTATTTGATTGAATCGTTCATTGCAGAAACCACAAAAAAATCGATTAGAAAGTTATAGAGCACTCTCGATTTAGTACGAAAAGCGCCTTGCGCACATTAATACTCAAAACAGAATGTAAAAAATGATCATTTGTTTGATTGTGATTTTCAACACTATGGCGTCGTGAAACGCGAGCGAAGCGAGAAATCCAGTCCAGAGTGCAAACGTGTATAGTGGCTAACGGAGAGCATTTTGAGCAATATAAATAAATGACCCAGAAAACAGGGACGTGTCTCAGTTCTTTCTTCCACTCTTTATGACATGACAATTTTCGAAATCGTGACCAAACAAATGTTCATTTTTTGCATTCTATTTTGAGTATTAATGTGCGCAAGGTATCTTTTCGTACTAAATCGAGAGTATTCTACAACTTTCTAATTGACTTTTTTCTCGTATCTTTCACCGTTTACGAGATAGCCGCTAATTCCAAAATTTGCCGGTAGATGGCGTTGTAAGTTGTCTCATTGAGTAGCGCATAGCCTTTTGGCTATACCTAGACACCAACTTTATGGCCTAAGCTGTCACCGTTTAGAAGTTAAGGGGATGTAACGGATATAAGTGGGAACACTGTATAAGTTATGTTTATAGTATTGAGTTGAAATAAAATCCTACTTTTACAATTAATATACGTAAATTTCCATTATTTTAATTTTCAACTATAAGAAAAAAAATTCTAGTTACTAAAAGAACTAAATTGTTAGCGGTGCGCCTGATGGGGCATATAAGTGCGAGCCACCGGTGGTACATGGCGGCGTGAACGTGTTCATACATAAATGCGACTGCCTTTTATATAAATTTTATCTTAAACTTTTTAACTCTTGGCTCCTTTAATGCAAGTAGTTTTTCCGAGAAAAATTCTACTCGGACTCGAGAGAGTAAAATTTGTATTCGAAGCATTAGTTAATAATTAATGATATCAAAACTAATGTATTTCAATTACTTAGCCGATTGCACTGCTTCTTTAATTAACTTTAACCCTTTGACAAATAAATTTATATAACCTCCTAATAGGGTGACTTATTCTATTTGGGACACGTATTGTTGTTTCAATCCACACAAAAAGAACGTAAAGATTAGCCGAGATAGTCTTTAATTGTTCCCGGGTATTTTGTCTTTTTTTGCTTTCAGCTGTATTTGGTTTGGCTTTTATACTCTTGATGTTTCTGAGATACATAAGCGTGCCCAAGTGATTTTTGTCTTTTACCCCATTTGTGAATAACGGACTCGTAAGTCCCGAAAGAACTTAAGGAAATTACTTTAGGAATAGAAATACTCCTTGGATTAGTAGAAGTATTTTTGATCAGTCCAACCAAGTTTTGAGAAGGAGCTATAATTTACAAAACATGTCACTACTGTATGTTGCTGCATTATGGTATGTTGCTGCATTATGGTATGTTGCTGCTTTATGGTATGTTGCTGCAATATGGTTCTTGCATCCGCTTATTTGGTAGCTAAGGGGTATGTGTGCTTTGTTTGCTGAAAATATCGTGTAATTTCGGTGAAATTTAGATTGATTTATAAATATAAATTGCAAACTTTTTATCTTTTCTTTCATATACCCCAGTGATCATGACGCATGGAACATATATTTCCCGATCCTAAGCCATGATATATATTTTTCCTGAAAATAAAAATCTTTCTATTTGTCATTCTAGAGTGTCCTACTAATAGCTCATGCGATCAAAATTGTTGCTGAATTGAAAATAGAACTCGTCTCGAAAGGGTTAAATTCATTGCCAACAGGATTTAATTGCAAATTTAACTCCAAAAATCTGAAAATTATGTTATCTGAGGTCTGAATCCGACACGTTATATATCTGAAAGTGTCAAAATGCATTATTCTTTACTTATTTATAAAAAGCATATTAACGTGTTTCATCCAGAAAACATTTTTATATGCTTACAGATCCAAAAATTTGATTTTAGAAACGTTTTTTCATACTCGGATCTAAAATATTGAAATTCGTCCAAATCCCGAAGTCGAATATTTTGACCATTACAACACTTTCTCTTTGTATGTATGTACTTTGACGAGCAGAAACTAAAAATCGGAAACGGCATTCCGTGTCATCGCTCCGGAATGCCTTTTGACTAATGGCCGGATCATTCGTTGACGAGGGAAATATTCATTACAAGTATGCATTTCCGATGCATCGGGAACTCCATTACTATTATCTCTGCATGCCTCTCCCTACAAATCGGGGTCGCCAGCCAGAGATTCTGGAGACCTGCCAAAACCCCGCTGCGAATGAAAGGCCCTAACTATCACTACTAGTCTCTTCCCCGAATTTGGGGTGGAAAGAGAAGAGTAATCGAAGTATTGATTTCCCCCAAAATATGAGCCCGCCTTTCAGCATCCCCCGGCTGATGGCGGGATGCGATTTTTGTTCCCCAGGATTTGCTTCAGCATCCCGCGGGAGTTACTTGCTCGTGGGTTCATTATCATCATTCGGATGAAAGTAACAGAAGAGTTTGAAAAGTATTGAGCCAAAATATCTTTAACTGCTTGTTGGAAGTCTAGTAATTTTTAGAATAAGCTTAAGGTTTTATGGGAGTAACTTTCTTTTTCGCGTTCATTATCAACATTCGGATAAAAGTAACAAATGAGGTCATATGCAATATTTTATATTTTCTCGAAATCTCGTCATTCATGTTTTTTTTTCAAATATTTATATTAATATGAACGTCCTATAACTTCTTAGCACGTTGGCTTCAATGTCTCGGAATTCTAGAATCTATAAGAATTTTTTGGGATTTTTTTTTTCCAATGACAATTTGCTTCAGCGTCCCTTGAGAGTTACTTGCTCGTGGGTTCATTATCATCATTCGGATGAAAGTAACAGAAGAGTTGAAAAGTATTGAGCCAAAATATCTTTAACTGCTTGTTGGAAGTCTAGTAATTTTTAGAATAAGTTTAAGGTTCTATGGGAGTAAGTTTCTTTTTCGCGTTCATTATCAACATTCGGATAAAAGTAACAAATGAGCTCATATGCAATACTGAATGATATCTTCCCGAAATCTCGCCATAATATTTTTTACAAATATTTATATTAATATCAAATTAGTATAACTTTGTAGCAATGTCTTGGAATGCTGGAATCTATAAGAATTTTTGGGGGAATTTTTTTTCCAATGACAATTTCCTGCAGCGTCCCTTGAGAGTTACTAGCTCGTGCGTTCATTATCATCACTCGGATGAAAGTGACAGAAGAGTTGAAAAGTATTGAACCAAAATATCTCCAGCTGCCTATTTGGAATCTAGTAATTTTTAGAATAAGTTTAAGGTTCTATGGGAGTAAGTTTCTTTTTCGCGTTCATTATCAACATTCGGATAAAAGTAACAAATGAGCTCATATGCAATATTGTATGATGTTTTCTTGAAATCTCGCCATTATGTTTTTTGCAAATATTTATATTAATATCAACGTATTATAACTTCATAGCATGTTCGCTTCATTGTCTCGGAATGCTGTAATCTTTAAGAATTTCGGGGGAATTTTTCCCCCATTGACAATTTGGTTCAGCCTCCCGCGGGAGTTACTTGCTCGTGCGTCCATTATCATAATTCGAACATCAGTAAACGAAGAGTTGAAAAGTATTGAGCCAAAATATCTTCAGCTTCTTATTTGGAATCTAGTAATTTTTAAAATATGTTAATGGCCCATAGGAGTAACTTTCTTGCACGTTCATTATCAGCATTTAGATAAAAGTAACAAATGCGATGCTGTACAACATTTCCCCGAAATATTTCTAATAGCTTTCTTACAAGTATTTGTTCTAACATCGTAGTTACGTTACAGTAATACTTGGATTAACCGTCACCGTCGGGAGCAGGGCTGTGACGGTTAACCGAATAGATGGATAACAGAAATCTCTTCATTCACCTCATTGAAATGCCGACAGCTTTCTGAATTTTGATGGAATTCAACTGGAATTTTTTTTATAAGTTGCTCTATATATCTGGCTTTGAAGTTATGAAAGACAAATTCCGCTGCGTCTCGCACATGCGCAGTAAAAAAATGTTTAGTACAAACATTCATATTTCCTATAATATTCAACATTTTTGCTTTAGAGTTTAATACAATACTTCTGTAACATATTGTCAAGTGTTGTGCAAATTTCGAATAATTTTAATGAAAACTGCATGTTATAAGCAAAACATATGCGGAAAAATTTGGGATTTTTTAAAGAAACATTTATATCTTCCAGAATATTTGTGCTATTCTTACGAAAATGCATGTAAATATTATGCACCTTAAACCATAACCATTGATAACAGTTACATCTCGTTTTCAGCTTTCTGTGAAATAGGATGGGAGAAACTTCATTTTCGCCTTCATCCCTTTCTGGTGGCCCCCTAATTACCCTCGTGATCGAATCTTCACTGTAATATGTATATGATACTCTATTAAATGTTACACGATTCTCCAGAACTGACTTCGAAACATAGCTTTCGTTCGTATTAATTGCAAATTTCTCGTATTTTATGAAATGTTCCTTAACTTTTGTATGCCAGTGTACAATTACGTCTTTTGCATGTGCATCGAATTGCAGAAATTTTGCTATTTAAATCCGTATTTAAGTCAACGTAACAATCAATTTTAAATACAAAAATGTTTCAAGTATCCTTTACCATCTTAAATAGATTTAAATAATAAAAAGATATTCCGAATGGATGGTGGCATCTAACTAAGAGGTTAAATAAATCGTATGGCAAGTGATTAATATTGTAACAAAATTCGTTCTGTGGGTGTATGGTGTAAACAGTCCAACACGCAGGATAATGGAGAATTAAGGTTTATTCTTTCCCCTCAACCATACCTTTAACATGTTTGTCAAGGATCTTATTTTAACCTTTTAAAGAGACATTTTTTCTAGTAGTTTTATAGTAAAATGGCTATGGGATTGAGATTTATTTAAGAAAAGAAATTCGTTTAGCGTATTCGATGACATTAATTTTCTGTTAATTTATTTTGCTAATTAATAATTAATTAGCAAGTCCAGACACTTCCTTATGTTTTGAGAAAATAAATTGGAACATCTAGGTTTTTGATCCATCGAAACATTTGGCGAGAATTTATACCAACCGTAGAAAATGCATTTAAAAATTGATTAAGTTTGAATTATAAGGGGTTAAATAATAAAACACGCAATTTTAAATTGTCAAATCTTCTTTGAAGAGATATTCTTTGTATAAAGCTTGGCTCCTGTATATCTCTCTAAAAGAGCGAGGAACTCTTCCTCG
This sequence comes from Araneus ventricosus, assembly GCA_013235015.1. Classification (NCBI taxonomy): domain Eukaryota; kingdom Metazoa; phylum Arthropoda; class Arachnida; order Araneae; family Araneidae; genus Araneus; species Araneus ventricosus. Next base: position 177,248 of record BGPR01000498.1, on the reverse strand, counting down.
TAGCAGCCCAATGCTGTTGTTGTTTTCTCACTTCTTAAACATATGCCGTAAAAATTATTATAGACTCTTCAATTATAATGAAGAGGTAAGATTCTAGACATCAAGCATCCGTTGTCCTAATCCTTCTTTTGAGTCAAAAATAATTTTACTGGAAGTCGTAACAACAAAAAAGATGCAATATATTCTTGTGGGAAAATAAGACATTTCTTCTAAATTGTATATATTATGAAACAAAACTGTTTTATGATCCTATTAATTTCAGAATTGAATCAGCAAATGTTGACCCGAATCGCTTTTTCCCATCCAAAGAAAATATTTTTCGCCATTATTTACGGCTGGATCGTTGGAAGTTTACCAACTGCAAGAAAAATGAACACAAATATCAGAATTTATGTTTTAATAAGAATACACAGAAACTTTAATCCATGCAAGAAGAGGAAAAAGTCTCCCTGCGTGACACGTTGTCTGTGCCAAACTCGGAAAACAGTTGATTTATTTCGCATTGAGTTTTCTTTACTTGTATTTGGGAAAACTATGAGTTAGTTTTTTCACTCGCATCTGATTTCTCGCAGCTTCCATTTAACCACCAGCGGAACTTGGAGATGCGCCAAAAAATCTTCTTAGCAATAACTTACGTCTTTGATAGTTTCTTTCAATATGGAATTTGTTTTACAAATGGACCAACTGGTTAGAGCCAGTGCAGCCAATTCAAAAGATTAACTGCATATAATATTATTGCCCAGACATTTGATTTTTTTTATCAATTCGCATTAAAATTGCGGATTCAGTTAAAAAGAACGGTTCTTAACCTTATGGTATACGCTATGCTATTTTCCAAATTACAGTATACTCTCTATTATCCGTGCGCGGATTATCCGGTTTGCGGATTATCCGTGCTCATTCCGCACTCACAAAAAAATTTAAAGAGAAACATTTTCACGCTTATCATGCATGTAAAATCGATGTTGATGTTCGATCGAGAGATTCATTTCGCGAAACTAGTGAGCCGTGACGGCGGAGGCTAAAGAATAGTTTTTTTTCCTTCCTCCACGTGCAATCTCTACCGGTTCAACCCCTATTTTTCCGAGAATTGAATCGTCCACATCCTGCTAGCTCATTCTCGTACGAACATGCTTCTCCCTGATACGTCATTCTTTAACTTCGTCTTCTCTCACTTTCGCACGTGTTAGCACTATAGCAAAAGCAGAGTACGAATACAACCTCGGATTAGAGCTCGCGACCTACCGCTTCGTACACTGACGCTCTAAACCAATTGGCCAGATAAACTCTGAGAGGAGAAGATAGATTGCGCTAATATCGTTCATCTATTTATCGATTTATTTTAAACTGTTTTCTTGGTTTCATTAATTTTCTTAAATTTTGAGTTGAGAATATGATTTGAAGTCAAAGAGAGAGCGATTTTCGCTAATAACTACGTTTTGCTGGTAGAATAAATTATGAAATTAGAGTTCAAAAGTAATTACTTTTAAAATGGGACAAAATGTATAAGTTAGTATTTTTCAACAAACATTGATTGTTTTTTAGGTTTAATTTTGTTCATAAACGTTAAAATTTCAACATTAAGAAAAAGGTGATGAAGTTTTATTTAAAGTGCGAGTTCTATATTTAGTAAAAAGATGGAAAATGTTTCACATTTTTTTTAATAAAAAAGTTAGTTTTTTCACAAATTATCATTGATTTATTGAATTAATAAAAAGAAGGACGGTCTAGGAGATGCTATTAAAAATCGTATGTTTTTTAAAACAGAGACAAAGATTATCTCTTAGTGTGCTATCATCTTTGCAGCAAACTTGTTTTACAATCGTGCTGTGAATTTGTCATGACACCTTCACAGCAAACTTGCATTGCAAGGAGGGGTGGCGCTAGTTGTCTATATTCGCCGTAACAAGCCGATAGCAAACCTGCGGCAAACATGTCTTGCAAGCGAGGTGGCGATTCTGCCTCGTTATTTTGCAGCAGTTTCGCTACAACATCTACGCGTCAAATTTGCCATGACAAGATAATATCAAGTAAAAATCAAACTTGCTGCAAATTTACGTGCTATCTGGGAACGAGTATGATGAGCGCATATCCGGAGTTCTTTGTTAGATCACGCTAAGTAAAATGTAAACGTCTCTCCCTCCGTTCTTCACTTTGCCCCTATTTAGGTGAAAATAAATCCGTCTGGCGCATGCGCAAAAGCGCGGAGGGTTTCGGAATCCGAGAACATACAATAATAGTGGTTTTCTTTCAGAATTTCAGTTATGTTTTATTTCAAACACGCGAGAAGTAAGAAAAAATTACTCCAGTCTCTTTAAAAAAATGCTTTATTCCCGCGCGTCAAAGGGAATTTCCCTCAAATTTTATCTTTGTAGCATATAATTTTATGCGACCCATCTTTCACGGAAGCAATCGAATACTTTCACAAATTCCGAACACATTCGAAAAACCGCCGTCTTCAGAAAACAAGAACTTCCTTTCTTTCCCGTTTCTTTTGTAACAAAAATTATTCTCCGAATGTTATTAAGATAAATTAGAAGCTTGCAGCTTTCTGTCGAGAAATTAATTACGTGTCGAAAACTTTTGCGTGCGAGACAATTAATTCCAGAATATTCCTTCTCCGAATGAAGATAGAAACGAGCGTTCTTTCCCCCCGGAAACGATAAATGGCGCATTACTTTGCCGCATTCGTTTAATGTAGAAATATCTCGAAAAATGAAACCGGCCGAACAGAAAAAACACCACCAAAAAAGAAGAGACAAGAAGGGGGAAGAGAAAGAAGGGTCCATTATGAATAAGTTATAAACATTAAAAGGCGCGCGTGAATTATTGATTAGCAGCGCCGGTATTAAAGAAGCGGCAAATGTAATTGAGAAAAAGGAAGCCGAAAAATGCTCGGAGAGCGAGGCATTTATTTCGGTATTATCCAGAATGGGCACTTCTCAACTCTATCTTCATTGATGGATTCTCGTAATAGATATGAATCGAAAGATTTTAGGATGATTTTAATTTCAATCGCGGTTTTGAAGTTTAAAAATATGCCTAGACTCAGGAGTGGCGATTGAGATTTATAAGTGGGGGAGGGGGCAAAAAATGCATGGACAAATAAAAGCACCGGGGAGATAAGGGGTAGGCAACAATATTTAAAAATTTAGTC